>VMDO01009162.1:0-79080 GCA_007922755.1 Pedetes capensis | reverse complement strand
GCATCTTTGGATTTCTTGACTGCTGCTTCCACGGGTGTTGATTATAGAGCCAAGCAAAGTAAAATCTTGGACAACCTCAATCTTTTCTCCATTTAATGTGAAGTTGCGTGCTGACCCAGTCGTAAGGATTTTTGTTTTGTTGATGTTTAGTCGTAACCCATATTGAAGGCTATGATCTTTGATCTTCATCAGGAAATGTTTTAAATCCTCTTCACTTTCAGCAAGCACAGTTGTGTCATCTGCATATTGCAGGTGGTTTATGAATCTTCCTCCAATCTTGATGCCACCATCTTCCTCATAAAGTCCAGCTTCTTGGATTATTTGTTCAGCATATAAATTGAAGAGATAGGGTGAAAGTACACAGCTGTGACACACACCTTTCTCAACTTTAAACCATGCAGTGTTTCCATGTTCTATTCGAACAACTGCCTCCTGGTTCATGTACAGATTTCTCATGAGCACAATTAGGTGTTCTGGTATTCCCATTTTCCGAAGTGTTATCCATAATTTTTTATGATCCACACCATCAAATGCTTTTGCATAGTCAATAAAACATAGACAGACATCTTTCTCCTATTCTCTGCTTTCAGCTAATATCCACCTGACATCAGCAGTGATGTCCCTAGTTCCCCGCCCTCTTCGGAATCCCACTTGATTTTCTGGTAATTCCCTGTCTATATACTGCTGCAGTCACTTCTGAATGATCCTGAGTAGAATTTTGCTGGTGTGTGATATTAATGATATTGTCCAATAGTTTGCACATTCACTTGGATCCCCTTTTTTGGGAATAGGCACAAATATGAATCTCTTCCAGTCAATTGGCCAAGTAGCTGTTTTCCAAATCTGTTGGCATAAACATGTTAACACCTCCAGTGCTGCATCTGTTTGTTGAAACATCTCTATTGGTATCCCATCAATTCCTGGAGCCTTGTGTTTCACCAGTTCTTTCAAGGCACCTTCTACTTCATCCTTCGACACCATCGGTTCCTCTTCATATGCAACCTCTTGGAATGGTTGGTCATCTACCAATTCTTTCTTGTATAATGTCTCTGTGTATTCTTCCCATCTTCTTTTGATGTTTCTTGCATCATTTAATATCATCCCTGTAGAATCTTTCACTACTGCCACTGGAGGCTTGAATTTTTTCTTCACTTCCTTAAGCTTGAGAAACAAAGAGCGTGTTCTTCCCTTTTGGTTTTCTGCCTCCAGCTCCTTACATATGTCATTATAATATTTGTTTTTGTCTTCTCAATCTGCCTTCTGAAATCTTCTGTTTAGTTCCTGAACTTCATCATGTCTTCCTTTTGCTTTAGCTGGTAGACATTTGAGGGCAAAGTCCAGTGTCTCTTTTGACATGTAATTTGGTCTTTTCTTTCTTTCTTGTCTTTTTAAGAACTTTTTGCTGCCTTCTTGAATGATATCTTTTATGTCATGCCACAACTCTTCTAGTCTCCTATCATTTGTGTCTAACGCATTAAACCTATTTTTCAAGTGGTCTCTGAACTCAGGTGGGATATACTCAAGGTCATACCTTGGCTCTCGTATACTTATTCTAATTTTCTTCAGCTTCAGTTTGAATTTGCATATGAGGAGTTGATGGTCTGATCCACAGTCAGCACCTGGTGTTGTTTTGACATTTTGTACAGAGCTTTTCTTTCTTCTCTTTCCACATATGTAGTCAGTTTGATTCCTGTATGTTCCATCTGGTAAAGCCCATGTGTACTCACTGATGCCTAGAATGTCAATGTTTATGCACTCCATTTCTCTTTCAATGATTTCTAATTTTCCTAGATTCATATTACGTACATTCATATTACGTACATTCCATGTTCCAATTATTAATGGATTAATCCAATTATTAATGGATTAATTATTACAGTTATTTCTCCTAGTTTTGAGTCATGCCACCTCAGCAAATGGAGGTCCCTGGGGCTTTACTCCATTTCCGTCATCACTGTAGACTCTACTTAGAGGAGACAATTCTTCCCCAGTAATCTTTTGAGTGCCTTCTAACCTGGGGGGCTCATTTTCTGGCACTATATCTGACAGTGTTTCTTTGCTATCCATAGAGTTTTCAATGGCTAGTTGTTTCAGGAGTGGCTTGCCATGTCCTACTCCCTAGTCTGTCTTAGTCTGGAAGCTCAGCTGAAAACCTGTCCACCATGGGTAACCTTGCTCATGTCTGAGGTTACAGTGGCAGAGCTCTCAGCCTCATCGCAACACACAAGCCCCCCAGTGCGGCAAACTGACAGATGTGTGGGGGCAAAAAATCCATATGATGATCTAAATAGAAAGTTTTAGTAAAATTCATCAACAGTACGTAATTTAAAACCATAAACAATATGGAGAATAGCAACAACAAAATCTGCAAACCAGCAATTCTCTGGGAACATACTCAAACTGATAAAAGCATCTATGAAAACTTATAATTCACAGTAACCATCAAAGATCGAATGGCTGATACCTATAATCCCAGTGATTCAGGAGGCGGAAGCAGGAGGACCACAGGCTTGAGGCCAGAGGCAGCCTGTATAACTTCTCCAGACCCTATGTCAAGATAAAAAATAAAAAATGGGCTAGGGGTTCAGTCCAGTGGTGGAACACTTGCACGGTATGTGGAGGCCTTGGGTTCAAGACCCAAGTTCCACACAACACACACACACATACACATACACATGTGAAAAAAAGAAAAAGAAAAAAAGATTCATTCTTTTCTCCTTAAGATTGGGATCACATCAAGGATATCCACTTTCAGTACTTATTCCCATCATTCTACTGGTGCTCCCATATCAACACAGTGATTTTTCCTCAGGGCAGAAAATGTGGGAAAATATCTCATAGTTTCAGCTGTCTTCACAGATCAGCAACGGTAAACAAAAACATCTGAGCGGAAGAAGTGCATCATGCAGAAACACAGCAGAGTGAACCAAAATAAATCTGAGTCTCCCCAATGTCAATGGATCAAATAAAATACAAAAGGTAAAGTCACAGGGTTTAGGATGGACTCTTTATGCTATAGAGCAAGTCTTTATAGTAAGGATTTAGTAAAACTCAAGAGAGGAAGACAGGAAGAGAGGGAGAAAGCACAAAAGGAAGAAAAAAGAAGATGAAAAAAGAAACAAAAGAATTTCTAAGTTCCAGATTTCCATACCAACAGAACAAGCAATTTACTACTTTGCTGGATGACGATTAACCCTAAAAAAAATACACAGCAGAGTAATCATGAATGTTTCCTTAAATCTCATATTTTCTGATATGGCAGCCAGGAAATAATAAGCACACAATAACGTGAATAGGAATTTTCATAAAAAGTATTAACTGCTAACAGGATTGCATGTAAAACAGTTAAATAGAACTCTAAATATTATAGGAGTAGCAGACAAAGGAAGCATTCACCAACCCTAGGCTGACAGAACAGGTATAGAAGGGAGACCTCATGGAGGCTGATATTTAGGACTTGGAGAATGTGTAGCTAGGGTCCACTAGATGGCGGAGACTTTGCTGAGGTGCCATAGACCAGGGTTGGTAGGCAGGGCATTTGGTAGGCAAAGAAACTCATGAGCAAACTGTCTGCTTATGTGCCAGAAGGAAAGACTGGGATGCTCTCTGCTAAGAGGACCAAAAGGCAGACAGGTGATTCATCTGGTGAGATGCTGGATAAACTGGAGGATGGGTTTGCACCACTGTGTCACCTTCAGGTATTGCACCATCAGGAAAGCACCCCCTAGGGAGAGAGGATCTACTTGCTGGTGAGAAAGCCACTCACTGGAAAGGAAGCCTTCTGCTGGTAGCCATGTGTAGATTCCAGGAAGAAGACAGGGGAGCAACCAAACAAACAACTCTTAAAGAGGATAATTACAATGTGAATGATACAACTTCATTAATACATTGGAAAAATAGGGGAACATAACCTAAATATGCATATGAGTTTTACCACGTATTAGTCAAAACATTCCATAAACCTTATAAGTTGATGACAGTGTAACCAAAAGTGATGTAATAGTTGCATAATAGAAACTATCATGAGTGTTGTATTACTCTGTACCCCACCATCATTTATTAATAAAGGGAGAAAAAAAGGACTAAGAAAATCTTCGGCTTCATCCAATTTCCCTCTGGCATTTTCTATTGACAAGGCTGTCATTATGCCAGCTAGCAAAGAAGAACTATCTACAGGGCCCAGGTACCACAAAACTAGGCAATACACTTATAACTGGCACACTGGGTTGGAGGTAAGCATGCATCCTCCATTCACCTACAGGAAATGGGCATGCCATAGGGCTCAGCTTTCTCTAAAAGGTATCAAGCTGTCAGTCTCTTATTCTCTTTCTTCTCTTGTGTATAATCTTTCACAGGGCCTTCGATTAAAGAATGGATTAATACTCTTAGAACTTATTTAGAGCTAACTCTAGGATGTAGCAAAATGTGGCATTCAGTCTATATTTCTTGCCCATGCTGTCAAAATCAGCAGAAAAGAGGTCACATTTTATACCCTTTTGCATGATGTCATATTTCCTATCCTTTTGCATAGGATTGTTTAGTAATGTAAAAACACCTAAGAACTGAACACAGGTGTGTGTAATGTAACCAGTGCAATATTACATGATTCCTACATTTTTATTCTTCCATAGGTGTCAAGATAATGTAAAGACAACTGATACAACTAGGTAGGGAAAAGCTGACAAAAGAGCACATGTATTTAATTTGTTCTCATTGGTACTAGGGGTTGAACCCACAGCCTTGTTTACATTTTGCAAGTGCTCCGCCACTGCCCACACCCAGCTCCCCCCCCCTTTTTTTTTAAATCTTGAAACAGGGTCTCACCAAGTTGCACAGACTGCCTCTGTCCTCAAAGTCATGATCTTCCTGTTTCACTCTCTCGAGTGGCTGGGATTACCAGCTTGCTCCATAGCACCTAAGAGTACATGTATTTTAAATGAAGAATTTGATCATTTATCTTTAAATTTAAACTCAAATTAGAATTTTACTCAAGGAAAAGAGATGAGTAGAAATATTTGTATTGCATGGTAGTATGCAATTTCCTTTTGATCCATCTTTAAGATTAAAACAAAAATGTCAAGCTAGCATAATCAACTTCTTTATTTTTAAACATAGACACATTTTTGGGGTATAGATTAATTTGATAAACTTAAACAATATTGAGTATAGTGGGAGATGATAAAGTCTTATTTATGTAGTCTATGGCAATCAAGAAATTTTGGCAGAGGCCTTTAAGATGCAAATAATATATATATTGGGCTGGGATTTAGCTCAGTTGGTATAGCAATGCTCTGCAGTCTCTGAAGTCCCAAGTTTGATTCCCAGCACTGCAAAAATGAGAAAAGGACAAGGCAATCCCAAAACAATCAGCCATTGAAAACCCTATGAGGGTTGCTATGAGTTGGACATGACTCGACGGCACCTAACAACAACATAAAAAACATGGTAATCAAGAAATTTTGAGAGAGGACTTTAAGAAGTAAACAATATATATTGTTGTTTTGCTTGACATTTTATTAGTTATAAATAAGAGAAAATGTAATAGATTTTCTTTCTTGAATAAAAAAATGTATAAAGCCCACAAAAATATTGCCTTTAAGTTAACTTGCAAAATAAAGATAAAGGTAGAGTCCTCATCTATACTTAGTTACATTTGGATATATATATATTTCCAAAAACCAGAAATATATTACAAACATAAATATATTCATAAAAAGATAGATTTCAATATAATGGCATATATTTTATAATTACAGATTTTTAAAAATAAAAATATCAATTCTATCTGTGTATAATACTTGTTAGATGCCGTCGAGTCAGTATCTGACTCATAGCGACCATCATAGGGTTTTCAATGGCTGACTGTTTTTGGGATTGCCTTGGGAGTAGATTGCCATGTCCTTCTCCCATTTTTGCGGTGCTGGGAATTGAACTCAGGGCCTCAGAGACTGCAGTGCAGTGCTCTACCAACTGAGCTAAACCCCAGCCTGTGTATACTAGAATCAGAAATTTTCTACCAAGAAATATATATTACTTGTAATATAATCTATAACTTATGCCATGGAAAATAATAGGAATTTAAAAATATGATCATTCTAATTACTAGGTTATGGGAGAAGGATGTAGCAATCCAATCCCAAGGCAATCCTGAAACAACCATTGAAAACCGTATGAGGTTCGCTATGAGTTGGACATGACTTGATAGCACTTAACAACAACAATAATTACTAGGTTGAATGCAAAGGATTTGTTTTAACATGGAAAAATACATTGGAAAAGGATAAACAGTACAAGTTTATTTATAATATGAACAAGAAGGCAAAAAGGAAGGTGTTGAGTACCTAGGTATACCTTCATTTTGCCTCTTATTCTCACTTTAAGTTTTAGGGGTCAAAAGATCATACTTCTTAATAATTAAATGGTGATATAGTATGAGCATAAACTCATTTCATCTTGGCAGTTTTCTAACTTGTGAATATTTTTATTCGTACCTATATAACATAAGTAAGAAAATAAGTGAAAACAAAAGTCACCATGATTCTCACAATGTAAAGATAATCAATGTTAAAGCTTTGTGGGAAAATTTTCTTATCTGTGGGAAAAGTTTCCTTCATCTGAGAATTTTCTTGTCTACTGTGAGTTACAACCATTTACATTTCAAAGATGTTCAGAGAAACTATTTAAAGCAATTTGCAGACAAAATGAATATTGTTTAAAAATTAGAAAAGTAACTCTCAAGTAAAGTAAAAGTTACAATCGCTTGTGAGGCTATTAAAAATACAAGAAATGACTCGCATTAAAATCAAATTGAAATTTAAAAATTGGTTTTAAAATCAATGATTTGAAAATGAATGGACTTATCACAATTGATATACAACTTAATCTATTAGAACTTGGGAAGAAAATATATCATATTCAATGATTGCATTTCATACTTTAAATTTTCTATTTTGATTTATATTTTAAATGTACACACAAGTTATACCAATATTACTTGTTCATTCAAGCTATATAAATAAATTAGAATGCATATATTAGTGCTATACATAAAACTTTTTAATGATATGAGATTCATACTAAAACAAACTAGGGACAACTAGTGTAAGTGTTTCATAGCTATTTTTAATATATAAAGTGCTAGGTAAGAATTCTGAATGTAGATATGACATTAAGAAACTGCAACATGGTCCCATATATCTAGATGCTTTTATAGCATGGTTATATTAATCAGTTCTATATAAACAATAGAGTTTTAGAGATGGATGATGGTGATGCCTAGATGATATTATAAATGTATTTAATCCATTGAAATGTACACTTAACGTAGTATGCATTTTACCACAACAAAAAGTTGGACAAAATTATGATATATACATATCCTATGTCTGAGAGACAAAACATAATGTCTGAAATGGAGTACTCAATTGGTAAGTTTCACAAAAATTTTAAATATAGACAAAGAGAGAACAGAATGCCATTCATTAGGGAAACAGAAGCACAAAAGGAAATATGAACTGCAAAACCAGAGAAGGTATGAGGCAAAAGTGATTCAAGTTACATGTGTAAGTGGAATTTTTAAAAGATAATAGAGAATAAGCCAAACAGAATATTTGCAGAAGTACGACTGATAATTTTATCAAAATAATACATGATCCTATTGACTGAAATATATATGTGATATCTAAACTGGATAAATACACACAAAAAATCTCATTGTTACAAATATCTCACTTGAGTTGCAGAAACTATATGTAAAAAGGAAGTGTTTGAAGATAAATTATTAATAGTAACTTAGGAATAAAGACATTGTCTTGAAAAGATCAGTGATGAGAGTGAGTGGTAGAGGAATGGAGAAAATGAAATATATCTTAAAAGGGCCAACGAATAAATGAAATTAAATTTAAACATGTTATCTTACAATGCTAAACTCAGAATTAAAGTCTTTCAAAAATGAAGGTGAAGCACGTGTGTGGCAGAGGCAGGAGAGTTGTGAGTTCCAGGCCTGCCTGGGCTATATAGTGACTTCAATGCCAGCCTATACTACATAGTGAGACTCTGTCACTAAAAATACAAGGGCTGGGGTGTAGCTCAGTGGTGAGTGCTTATGTGCAATGCTCTGTGTTTAACCCCAGAACTACCACCAAAAAAAAAAAAAGGTAAAATGATTTTTAGACAGACTACTAATAGAATATATATATCACAAATGTAATTGCATAAGAATATGTTAAAGGGAGTTTTTCTGGCATAAAGAAAATGATCCCAGATGAAAATGTAGAAATGTGAAACTAAATGAAGAGCATAGAAAAATTTTAAGTAGAAGAAAATTTTAGAAATACATCCTGAAAACACTAGCAGAAAGAAAACTGATGTATGTGTACAAATATCAGGCAATATTGTGTTTGAGGGAAAACATTACTAAAAACAAACAGGTGCATGTCATATGGATAAAGGTGCCAAATACAGGACTATATTACATTGCTAAACCTGTATGTTCCCAATAATCTCACTTCAAAACACTATAAACAAAAATTGGCACACTTAATAGGAGAAATAGAAAAATTTACAAATAGTTTTGTAGAATCACTAAGTCTGTCTAAATCACTGATAAACAGAAACATTCTTCAAGGATGTATAAAAACTGAACAGTAAAATCAACAAATTCAACCTGAGAGATATACAGATAGAACAACATTTAACAATGACAGGGTTCATGTTCTTTCACATACACATAAGCATTTATCAAAAGTGATCATCAAAGAAAGTCTCAATAACTTTAGAAAGATTAAAATTATGCACTATGTTTACTAGCTCCAGTGAAATTAAGCTATACATGTTCTCACATATTTTGTGGAAGCTAACACCTTGATCTTGTGGAGGTACAGAGTAGAGTGGTTGTCACTAGAGTCTAGGGAGGGTGGAGGGAAAGATGATAGAGAGTGGATACAGTGAATACCAAAATAAAGTCAGACAGAAAGAACTACTTATGGTGTTCTGTAGTACAGTGGGGTAAATATAGTATAAAATAATATGTTCTATATTTTGAAATAACTAGAAGAGTGCCAAAGTTTTCCATCACAAGGAAATGGTGTTTTAAGAAGATGAAAATGTTAATTTCCCTGACTTGATCTTTAAATATTCATCATGTACAGTACATGTGCCTGCAGCCATACAACTGTGGCATCTGATCCCATCAGGTCTCAGAAGCTAAGCAGGGTTGGTCCTGGTTAGTACTTGGATGGGAGATTGCCTGGGAACACCAGGAGCTGCAGGCTGGGGAGAAGAATCTGGCAACCCACACCCCTCCAAAAAACCTGCCATTGAAAACCCTATGAATAGCAGAGAAGCAGTAACAATACTATTTCACCTGTTGTATGTAGGGGCACTATAAGTCGAATACTGATTCCATGGCACCTAACGAAAACAACATGCAGTACATTTATCAATTATCATACTGTAACCCTTAAATATGTACAATCATTATATGTTAAGTAAATAGATAAACAATAAAAATCACTTCTTGAAATCCTCTAAAAATTAATTAAGGAATAGTAACTATATAAAATATTCTTTTGTCTTGCACATAGAGTTGCTATGAGTCGAATACTGATTGATGGCACCTAACAACAACAACAACTAGACAAACCTTACTTTCTTGGGAACTAATTGAAACATATAACCAACATGAGTTAAAGGAAAGAAATACAAAAGGAAAAAATATAAAACTATGATGAGCTAAATAAATGTAAAATCAAAGCAAGACAGAATATCTGAGTCAATAAATATGCATAAAGTATATAGAGAGCCTTTGCTGTATGGATAAGAGAAGAATTCTGATGTGAAGGAAATAAAAATGAATAAAGAATTGATCCCTCCAAAAATAGAAAAGAAATATGTTAACAAAAATGTATAATTAACTAGAAAATAAATATAAAGAAAATAAAGACTAAAGGTGTTGTTGTTGTTGTCGTTAGGTGCCGTTGAGTTGGTATCCGACTCATAGTGACCCTCTTGGGTTTTCAATGGCTGACTGTTTCGGGATTGCCTTGGGAGTGGATTGCCAGGTCCTTCTCCCATTTTTGCAGGGCTGGGAATTGAACTCAGGACCTCAAAGACTGCAGCGCAGTGCTCTACCAACTGAGCTAAATCCCAGCAAAGACTAAAGGTAGAACCATAAAAAGATTAATGTAATTTTAAGACAAAAATTTATCACAGAAAATAAAGGTAGAAAGCACACATTAGCATTTTTAATAATAAAGAACAAAAACATTACCAGGATACTTAAAATATCAGTAGGATATTTAAAATATTTTTTAATAAGAGAAGTTAGAAGACATAAATTTCTCTATTTCAACTTGGAATGAAACTGACAAAAAAGAAGATCAGGAAAATATGTTTTCTGTTACTATATTTAATGTTTTATGTAACATATTTCCAAAAAGAAAGTCCCATATCCAAATGACTTCAGCATGACCTTTCTAAAACTTACATAAAAATTATGGAAGTGATATACAAATAAAAGTATATTTTATTTTACATGTAAAAGATTAGTTTTTTTTTAAAGAATGTACCTCAGATGGACATATTTAGGAGGGGAGATATAACATTTGAGAATGATGTCTTGCATAAGCACTATTTGATTCTCAGAGGAGCATGGATTCTTACAAAGCATGGAGGTTGGATTTACAGCAATTTTTATGGGAATGTCATCTTTTGGCAATCCAGCTATGTTCCTGCAATGGGTGAATTCAATACTCAATTCACAGCTCCCCAGCTCTGGTGATATGATGAGAATCAAAGTATTTGGATACAAACTGGAACAGCAAAGGTGACACAGCAACCGACAGTCAGATTTTTTTTGTAAAACACCTTCTTCAGATGGCACCATGATCCAGTTAATCATACATGATTTATGAATAAGTGTATAGAGAAATAAAAGCAAAAGAGATGTGATTTTCAAGGACAAAGTAGGTCAGTGTAGTCATGGATTGCCCTCGCCATCTGTGTTGTCTAGCTCTTTCTTCTGCAGGACTAAGTGGGGTTCACATACTCTAGACCTTCCTGCAGCAATTGAGCGATTTAATGTTGCGAATCTTGTCAAGCTGATCTATTGCTGACAGCATTTTCCTTTTCAGACCTTGTTTTGGCTTCTGGCCTTGGAGAGGTTTGAATGTCCTGACAGATAAATGAAGCAGTTTTAGCATTTTTGAGTCTAAGCTTTTGATCAGTTCACAAAAGGAGAGAAAATGTATTTCTGGCAGAATATCACCACGAAAGCAGTGTTAGACAAAAATCTTACAGTAAGGCACATAGGTGCAGAAAGAGGACATTCAACACAGCATTTCACCAAAGACCAAGGAGCCCTGTATGCTTGTAGTAACAATATATTTCAAAGCTGGTAATCTACATGTGGGCTGGGATTTAGCTCAGTTGGTAGAATGCTGCACTGCAGTCTCTGAGGTCCTGAGTTCAATTCCCAGCACTGCAAAAATGGGAGAAGGACCTGGCAATCCACTCCCAAGGCAATCCCGAAACAGTCAGCCATTGAAAACCCTATGAGGATCTCTATGAGTCAGATACTGACTCGACGGCACCTAACAACAACATCAACAATCTACATATGGATTGTATTACCTTGTATATGTGTCAGTGCGCTGTGTGTGCTAGCTAGGTGAGGAGATCTAAAGGAAAACAAAAGGAAGATCTAAGGGAAAATGACGAGGGATGGAACACAATAATCTCTCATCCCTCCATCCCTCTTCTATCCTGTCTAGAGATGCAAAACCTTTGAAATGATATTTTACAAGTATCATTATAGCCTTATTTTATGAAGGTTATTTTTTCTTTACTTAATGCATTAAAAATAGGAAGTTAATTCTCATCATTATCCTAAATTTGTGATTGGAATTAGAATGTTTCTGAAAATTAATTCCTATAAAGTTTACATGGAATGAATGAGTCCCTTTGTTTGCTTACTCAATTATTAACTATGGCATAACAGATATTATACTGGGCTCTGGAGAGAAACCAGTGAATAGAATATGATTATTTATTCACAAGAGACTTTAAAGAGAGAAGTTTGGTTTTGGTGGCCAGGGATGGATTTGACGTGAATTACAGTAACACTGAAACAGTCTGAGTTCTCTAGATGGCAAAGGGAGCAGTGAAATCATGCACCAGGTTAAGAGGGTGAGCTTTATTGTGAGATGAAGCAATATTTGATCCCAGACTCTGCCTCCAATTTGCTGTGCAATTCTGTTGTTGTTGTTAGGTGCTGTTGAGTCGGTATCCGACTCATAGCTACCCTCTGTACAATAGGGGAAACACGATTGTCAGTGCTTCTCTGCTGTGCATAGGGTTTTCAATGGTAGATTGATTTTTGGGAGGGGGTTGCCAGGTCCTTCTCCCAAGCCTACAGTTTCTGGTGTTCCCAGGCGGTCTCCCATCCAGGTACTAAACAGGCCCGACCCTGCCTAGCTTCCGAGATCTGACGGGGTCGGATGCCACAGGGCTACAGCTGCAGGTGCAATTCTAGGAAGATTATTTCTCATTTCTAAAGATTTAATGAGCTGGGCGCAGTGGTGCACACCTGTAATCCCAGTGGCTCGGGAGGCAGAGGCAGGAGGATTGCAAGTTCGAGACCAGAGGCAGTCTGTGTAACTTAGCGGGACCCTGTCTCAAAAAGTAAAAAAAAAGAAAAAAAAGGGCTGGGGGTGCAGCTCAGTGGTGCAGCACTTGCAGAGCACGCAAGCGCAAGGCCCTGGGTTCAACCCCAGTACCACAAAAAGGAAAAAAAACCAAGATTTAATGATATTTCCCACTATGTAGAACTATATCAATGATTTTAGAACTAGTGTACAATTTCTGACTTAGAATTAGCTCCAATGAAGAGAAATTTTCAGAATTGGGAAAAATAATAGAAGATTTCTATTCTCTAATTCCAATATATCTGCTATTGAGTATCAAGTATAACAAGCCTTGTTCTCCTTCCATCTTTTATACCTAATGATGCCTTTTTTTGTTGTTAGGTGCTATGGAGTCATGATCGACACATAGTGACCCTCATAGGGTTTTCAATGGCTGGTTGTTTCGGGATTTCTTTGGGAGTGGATTGCCACGTTCTTCTCCCATAATGGTCCTTTAGGATATGTTAAATTGCTTATATCTGGATTTTTTACATAAAAAATGTTGCCATTGTCATATATACAATATATATACAAACCTATACATACATACATGCATACATACTTAATAGTTTGAGCTATCACAACTAAAGAATCAGAAATATAAAGTTTGGTTTTTAATTTTTATTATTTTCTTGAGACAAAGACTTGGTGTATAGCCCAGTTTAAATTTAAGGTTGGCCTTAAACTTACTACACAGACCAGACTGGCCTCAGTTTGCAGTGATCCTCAATTACAAGTATGTGCCCCCACACCTGGCTTCAGAATTATAAACTTTGAAGTGAGTAGGAATCTAAATTGATTCTCCTGTTATGTAGGTGATTAAAAGTAATCAAAGTACTTAATATTAAGCCGGGTGTGGTGGCACACACCTGTAATCCCAGCGGCTCTGGGGGTGAAGGCAGGAGTATCACAAGTTCGAGACCAGAGGCAGTCTGCGTACCTTAGTGAGGCCCTGTCTCAAAAAAGTAAAAAAATGGGCTGGGGGCACAGCTCAGTGGTCCAGCACTTGCAGAGCATGCAAGCACGAGGCCCTGGGTTCAACCCACGGTACCACACACACACACAAAGAAAAAAGAGTACTTAGTATTAGAATATTTTCCTCCATTTCAACTGCATATTTATTACATTTTAAATGTATAAGACTAATAATAGTTTTGTTGATAATTCCTTAGAATGAAGATACTCTTAAATATATCATTTTTTAAAAAAGGATATCACGAAATTGATGGTATTAAATAATTTTTCACAGCCAGGTGCCATGGCACATGTCTGTAATCCAAGCTATTCATGATGAGGAGGCAGGAGGATTACTAATTCAAGGACAGAGGCAGCCTGGATAACTTAGCAAGACTCTCTTAAAATAAAAAATAAAAAAGCCAGGTGCAGTGGCACATGCCTATAATCCCAGCTGCTCGGGAGGCAGAGGCAGGAGGATAGCAAGTTCAAGACCAGAGGCAGTCTGCATAATTTAGTGAAACCTTATCTCACAAAGTAGAAAAAAAATGGGCTGGGGGATGCAGCTTAGTGGTACAGCACTTGCAAAGAATGCAAGTGCAAGGCCCTGGGTTCATCCTCCAGTACCAAAAAAATAAATAAATAAAAATAAATAAATAAATAAATAAATATAAATAAATAAAAAAATAAGAAAGAAGGTGGCTTGGTGTACAGCTCAGTGGTATAGCACTTGTCAAGAATGTATGAGGCCCTAGGTAGGTAGGTAACATCAAAAAAGTTCTTCATTGTAAAAATATGAATTTTCACTTATGATTTTTATCTTTGGAAATATTTTTTCATTAGAACTTTAGTATTTTGGATTTATAATAACCAAATTTTGTAAAGTGTATTTTGTTATAGAGATTATGCCCTAGTGATATTATTGTATGCTAGAATATTGAAGTATGTATAGTTTTTTCTCAATAATAATTATATTCTTGAGAATAAAGGTACAAAAATTTGACCCCCCCATACCATTTGTCATGTTTGATAGAAATGTAGGTTAATTAGTATTTCTCAAAATGTTAAACATACTTATAATCATTTTGACTTTCTTCTGTCTCTCTGTGAACTCTATTCACAAAAAGAATGAGCAGATACAAGGGAACTGTAAAAATGTAGACAAATACAAACATGAAAATGGGATTGTGAAAGCAAAGGCGAACAGCAGAAACTAGAGAGTAGAAACTGTGTTCCATTCTGCATCCACTGTTGTGCCTATCACAGGAGCACTGAGATTAACCTAGGGATAGGGTGTTAGTGGGTATTAATATCATGTAAAAATTACCTTCAAGCTTCTCTTCTTTCCCAGTTAATGCACTGAACCAAAAGTGGATGGGCAACCTGAGTCTTCATTTGGAACAGTACAGCAATCTTAATAGCTAATAGCTATATTGATTTGAGAATAGTGGGAATTCTTTCTCATTACAAAGCAGTTTTGATTAATGAAATAAATCATTACTATGTGTTGCATTATCTATATAAAATTTGACTTAATTGTTTTTCTTTTAATAGGATGTTTTATTTCATGTTGCTTTTTTGATGTTTGGATTTGGTAGTGCAGAAATCTTGCAAACTAGCTTATTTTGATCCTAGCCAGTTACATTAAGTAGATTAAATAAAGACAAATACAAGGAGGTAGATCTGATTATGCCTAAGCCTCTTAGAGTTGAAGCATTCTAATTTTTGAAATCTAAAAATTCAAATAATTCAACAATTCTTCCCTACAATGTTGAACCAGCCATTTTATAACATAACATCTGTACATTATTTATATAGATTTGTTTCCTAAAGGAAGGACTTCCTTACTTAAAAAATTATAACTTTATATAACAAATCCTTCAAATCCCTATAACTGAATGGTGTGAAAGGTATTTAAAAACAGTATAGAGAAGCCCCACTGAGATCTGGTGGTGGTGCTGTCTGTAAAGAACATTCTAAGCCTGGCCAGAGTGGGGATGGATAAGTATGAAATGGAAGGAGGAATCCAGCAGAGGATGGAATACACACCCTGGCAACATGGTCAGTGAGCAAAAAGGTACACTACTCATGGTCTAAGCAGCTGATTTCAGCTTTGTATAGTTTAATAAAAACCAAGTTGAATATACTAATAACTACAGGAAACTTTAAGGAAAGAATCAAACATGCAGAAGTTTTGCTGTCCTGTTGTTTTACATGATGATGTACATGATTGATTTGATGACTCTTTTAGAGTTCTTTGAAATTGGTGGAAAATTACTATATCTTCATGAGCAATGATGTATACTGAGGTTATTACTTAGTGTAGGCATTGACTCTGCTTGTGCAGTAAAGGGGTATTTTCCAGGAAATTGTAAAATACTGAGAAAAAAAACTGTTAAAGTCAAACAATACTAAAAAAATTATGGCTGTTATAACGAATGCCTGAATTGTATAAAAGCACTCTATTGTTTGTAAGATCTATATGAATTCCCAATGTGTATGATCCTTACCATCAGATCTAGATGTTGTTTCTCCTCCTAGCATTGGGTAAAACAAATTTTCACACAAGATCTTTTTTGTCTTTTTTTTCTGGTACTGGGAGGTTGGACTCAGGGCCTAGTGCTTGCATGCTCTGCAAGTGCTGGACCACTGAGCTGCACCCCCAGCCCAATATTTTTTCCTTTACTTTTTTGAGACAGGGTCTTGCTAAGTTACTCAGACTGCCTCTGGTCACGAACTTGTGATCCTCCTGCCTCTGCCTCCTGAGCTGCTGAGACTATAGGCATGTACCACCACGCCCAGCTCACAAGATCCTTTCAAAATATTTAATCATGCAAATAGTCTTATCTGGTTTTCCATGTTCATTAACTTATAGTAGATATATAACAATTATGTCATGTTGGCAATATTTTCACCATTTCTAATACATTCACTGAAGAATTACGGTTCATCCAATTATGTCTGGAATCAGACTGTTATAGAACTAGGTAATACATGAAAATATCATTGTCCTAATTTTGATATAAGATGTATATAGAAAGTCTCCCGAGACTCAATGTATCTTGGACTACAGATTTTCTTCAATTTACAATGAGGTTACTTCCTGATAAACCTGTTGTAAGAACAAAACGCTATAAGGTGAAAATGCATTTATACACTTAACCTATCATGTATCATAGCTTAGAAACACGATATACTAGAGAGTATCCATTGTGGACCATTATGATCATCACTGGCAGCACAGCAGAGAAGAACAGCATAGTGTGGCTACCTACCCTGAGGAGTTTCCCTAGTCAGTCCCTCAACTCAGTTTAAGCTGGGTCCTTGGCTTTATCACACAAAATTTCAAGATGAGTCAGCTAGAGTGAAACAAAGTTGTAGAATTTATTAAGTAAATTCTCTGCTTGCTGAAGGTGAAGAGGATTTAAAACATTTACTGATGAAGATCAAAGAACATAGCTTCAGTATTGATTGCAACTAAACATCAACAGAACAAAAATCCTTACAACTGGGTCAGTATGCAACTTTACAATAAACAGAGAAAAGATTAAGGCTGTCCATGATTTTGCTTTGCTTGGCTCTACAATCAACACCCATGGAAGCAGGAGTCAAGAAATCAAAAGATGCATTGCTTTGGGAAAAGCTGTGGCAAAACATCTCCTCAGAGTAGTGAAAAGTAAAGATGTCACATTGAAGACAAAAGTGCTCCTGATTCAAGCCATGGTATTTTCAGTCACATCATATGGTTGTGAAAGCTGGACACTGAACAAGGGGGACAGGAGAATAATTGATGCTTTTAAAATATGGTGCTGGAGATGTCTATTGAATACACCATGGACTGCCAAAAGAACCAACAGATCTGTCCTAGAAGTGCAACCAGAATGCTCCTTGGAAGCAAGGATGACTAAACTACATCTTACATATTTTGGACATGTAGTCAGGAGGGACCAATCCCTGGAGAAAGACATAATGTTTGTGAGAGTGGCAGGTCAATGAAAAAAAGGGAAACCCTACACCAGATGGATTCACACAGCGTCTGCAACAATGGGCTTAAACATAAATAAGATTGTGTACGTGGCACAGACTCAAGGAGTGTTTTGTTCCACTGTACATAGGGTCACTATGAGTTGGACTGGACTGGATGGCACCTAAGAACAACAACAACCATGATAAGTTAGTTGTCTGTGCTTCCAATAGGTAGATACTAGAAAAAAAAACACTTTGTCGAAACATAGATGTCCTTTAAAAGACTTATTTAAAGCAACATTGTCTACACATTTTTGTAAAAATTGATATCCCTATTGATATTAAAATGTTACTATCAATTAAAATGTACTATGTTGCTTAGAATTTAACAAACTTGAGGATTAATATGTTTAAAAATTCTGTTCTGGATCAGTCTTCCAAATGGTCAGTTTGCCTGCTTTATCTTTATTTCTAGTAACTATTTTTTCCCCATATTTTCAAATAGAATGGCTAACTAATGCTTTTCTTTCTCTTGGTTCTCACTGGAATTTTAATTATAATGCTTAGTTGGCATGGGCTTTACTGTTGAATTTTATTTTTATGAACACTTAGATATGTCAAGAGACTGGTATATCATAAACAAGTCTTAAACTACAAAGTATAGATTTTTGTAAACTTAAAATAAGCAAGCAATCATATGATGTGGCTCATAGAAATTGCTTCAGAAATGGATCGCCACATCCTTCATCCATTTTTGTGGTACTGGGGATTGAATCTGTGTCCTCGTAGAATACAAGACATCATTTTATCAACTGAGTTAAACCCCAGCCCCTACAGTGACTATGGTCTTTAGTTAGATATTTGCTAAAAAAGAATAGAGAAAGAGAGAGGGAGGGAGGAAGTGAGGGAGGGAAGGAGTGAGTGAGGGAGAGAGGCAGAGAAGGAAAGAGTGAGAGATTGAGATTGCTTTAAAACCTCACAGGAATAAAGTGATGGTGTATTTTTTTTGTCTATTTTTATTTGTTTATAGGACAGATGGCATCTGCAAACTTGAAAGTCTGAGTTGAATGGAAATGAACGTTATTGGAGCTGTAGTAGTCACAAAATTGAGACACTAAAAGATCTACTATATCATGCATGTAAAAAATATCCAAATTTATGGCAAGATTTAAGATGGACAGAGTAACTATGAGCTGGAATGATAGGGGATAATTGTCAAATGGTAAGTGATAACAACCAGCTGGATATTTGTTGTGCAACTAATTAGTTTAACTTACAGAAACCAGTTTCTATCATCTTTTCATTTTACTTTTGTGTCCATGAATGTTGAATATTCAGGGAAGGACATTTGTGAGTGGGGAAAAAGCAAGCCCAACTTTTGCTCCCGGATTCATAAAGTCATCAGTGTTAGCAAAGTGTTCACGGAGAAGCTGTGATTTTTAGGAATGACATGTGTTTTAAGTAAAATGAGGAGGTAGAAAGAAAATACTGGCATTGAAATCCAAGTCATTTTAGTTCCTTAGTAACATCTGAATTGAGATTCTGAAGTTCTAGAAACTTCAGATACTTTTTATTGGCAGAAAATTCTTTATTGATTTAGAAAAACTTTCAAATTATCTCCTTAAAGATTGGAACACTTCATATGAAGCATTAGCTTCAGAAATCAATTCTCAATATCAAGTAACTGACATGTATAAGATCAATAACCTATACTTCATTAAGATGACTTACGACTATGAATTCTAGCTTCCAATAAAATTTGGTTTATAATCTAATAATGTGCTTGAGGGGAGACCATACATCTTATCTTTGAAATATTTATGAAAGCTCTTTTGTTTAAATTAAGAAACTCTTCACCAGAACCACTCCCTGCTCCCCACCTTCTTCACACAGAGAGACACACAAAATATTGGATTTACTTCAGAAATCTTAGTAGTCACTTCCTTTCCTACCATTCCAAATATCTGAATTCCATCAATATTTTGTGGTTATTATCTTCTCCAATGTCTATCTTGATTTTTAAAAAAGATTTTGTCTATATTTACTTACCTGATACACCTTTAATCTTGGAAAATTATTTTTGTCATGGTCTATATTTTATACATTTCTCCTAGAGGAAGAAAACCAATGCGTGCCTGTTTTGAGAGGAGATATTGCCTTTTCTAGGCTTTGATTTTTTTAATTCAGTGAGTTTTATAATAGTCACAGTGATGGCTAAGATAATATATTTTAGAGCCAGATAAGCTCCCAAGTCTGACATTTGTTATCTATGTGATTTGTTCAATTTTGTGACCATGTTGATCTTCAGTTTCCTTATCTGTTAAAAGGGAGATTAAATATATACCACATTTTTGAGGATTAACTGTAATGACCATAAAATCCTAGAATTGCTCATGAAACATACAAATATTCAATAAAAGCTCTTATATACCATTTACTTAACATAAATTATAATGAAAATTATACCTTATTTTAGTTGAATGAATGCTTTCATTTGCTTAAATATGGGTTCATCTCCAATATTTGCTTTCTAATCATTTAGGACAAAATATTCATTACAACATCTAGTTTGCCACCTGTACTGGAACAATTGCTAGGACAATTTCCAAGAGTCTTTTTTTAAAAAAAATCTCAATTGCTAGTGTCAAAATTAGTTAGCTCAAGTTTTACATGGAAGCTATAACTGTTATATAACAAATATTGTACAAAAGGAAGCATATGTAATATT
Source organism: Pedetes capensis (assembly GCA_007922755.1). NCBI lineage: Eukaryota > Metazoa > Chordata > Mammalia > Rodentia > Pedetidae > Pedetes > Pedetes capensis. The sequence continues at coordinate 58,749 of VMDO01009162.1, read as the reverse complement.
AGTCAGTTCATTAGCTAACAGGATTGACTATTTTAACCATGAAAAGGCAATTTTCTGAGATGTGAGCATATATTCTAGTAACAAAATTGGTAAGGGACAATTTCAAACAATGAAGAACATCCTAAGTAAATTTAAAAAAAAAACTAAAACTTTTAATTTGGACTTTTGTAAGTATTTTTTGAAGCTGATTCTTCCTTTCACTTTAAGTTTTGGTGTCAGTGACATTTTCCTGACTGGTGTTTGGTCCAATAAGTAGGCCACATAGTAAAAACCTTGATACTCTCAACTATAGGAGCAAACATTTTATACCAAATTCATCTATGAATAATAATAGCAAATCTAGATTTTAAAAAGTAAAATATTTGCTTATTATAATCATAAATCAGACTATTTAAGAATATTTTTAAAAATCTCAAATCCTAAATAAGTTACATATTTTTAAAATCCAAAAAGGAAATTGGTATTCTAAATCTATACAATATAGGCCCTATTTTGCATATCAGCATATGTAAAATAAAATAGGATTATCTGAATTTTATATTCGATTTTTCTTTTTTCCATTGCATTTTGCTATGTGGATATTGTTTTCTTTATGTTAATTCTGTTTGTTGTTGTTAGATGCCACTGAGTTGGGTCCGACTGATAGTGACCTTCATAGTGTTTTCAATGGCTGTTGGTTTCAGAAGTGGATTGCCACATCGTTCTCTGGTTTTTGTGGTGCTGGGGATTGATCCCAGGGCCTCAGAGAATACAGAGTAGCACTCTACCAACTGAGCTAAGAAGCATAAAGCTGAAAATTAAAGAAATTAACTTCTATTTATTAAATTATTAAGGTTAAAAGTTTATTTTAAATAGACTATCATAAAATATATGAAATAAGTTGTTTATTGCACATTGATTTTGCTTTAGATATATTCTCTTCAGTTGATATCCAAAATTTTGGATTTTAATCCAGGATATTAGTAAATTAAATTAAGATAGCATTAGATTTGTTCTATTTCATCCCTGAATTTCCTTTGTTCATAATTAGTGACCAAATTGACAATTATTTAATTGCAGCTATTTTTAACTTGAAAATACTCACTTGGAAATATTCATGTGTTTTTATTTTTTCACTCAAAACTTTCTACCTGTAAAATAATGTATGATCTTCAGAAAATTATTCAATAAAATAATTAACAGAAGTGACATATGGGTTCTTTTATCTCAAGTATATTGTGAGTTCTCCTCTTACATTGGCTTCTATTTTCAAAACCTTTTCATTTCTTTGTAAAGACATGCACCATTTCCAAGCCTAACATTCTTTTAATCCAGGTTTTGCAAGTTCTCCTTCTGTATGAACTTCCTTTTTAAGTACTTTAATATTCTTTCTAAATGACATATTATTTACAACCCCCACCTGACCAGAACCAGGCTTATCAACCACCTCATTCAGCAATCACATGCATATATATATGTGTGTGTATATATACACACATATATATGTATATATATGTGTGTGTGTATATACACACACACACACACACACACACACACACACACACACATTGTTGCCAGTAAATTTCCCTGGAATTTAAGTACAAGTGATTTGAATACACAGATGTGGGAGAGGTGAGAATAGAAATGAAAAGGTTTCACTCTACTGCAAAGCAATCTTAAAGCTATGCAAGGACTTTGATAAAAGTTTTTGTGTGTTTCTTCTCTGTTCAAAAATGATTAAATATGCATTATAAAATTCATAAGTTAATGTAAGTGTATAGTAAATTAATGTGGAGTCTTTAGAATAATTTAATATTTAATATAAAGCAATTTAAATATCTATTTATTCTCCACTCAGTGCAAATTCTTCCTACAAAAAAGAACTCAGTTCTTCCTGCTTAGGTTCAGGAAACATCTCTTTATATCCTTTACTTGAAATGTATCATTCCCAGCTAATTTCAGAACTCCCATATGAGAACAAGGTAGCATAGCAGTTATTACTCATGCCATGGCTCTATATTGTATTGAAACAAAATAGATTTTCTTGCTCTTCAGCTCCCTAATACCATATATTTAATGCTGATTCTGTAATTACAAACAAGGCTGCATCATCAATCATGCCAGAAATGAACACTGGCTTTGAATGACTTTCTCAAAGGTTGTTATTTGCTTTGTTGACGATTACCAATGCAAGTCTCACCCAGTGTCTGAATGAAAACCTTGAAAAACTATTTAGTTTCTTGTTAAATTTACCATTGAGAATTAAACAGTATAAATATAGAATAATACTTCTTCTAATTAAGTTATCTTTTGAACTATTTAAGCCATAATCAATGCATTGATGATTTTTCTTTAATGTTGACTGTACCCCTTGGCTTTCAGAGACCACCATTAAGGGAGGATAAGTGAAGGATGTTCTGGTAGAGAGAACAAAGCAATCTTATTAGATGTAGGATGTCAGTCTCTTGTCACAAATTTAGACAGAACTAGGAGAGTTTGACATTACCATATTGATTGGATGCAGAAAAGGATATTGATAGGAATGGCTCATTAGCATTATGGAAAAAATGACCTCAAAAGTCCTGAGAGAAGATAGATATGGCCATCCCTGAGTACTGTTTGACACATGGCTTGAAGTCTATGGAGGAGGGTGAGTGACCAAGAGTGCCAGCAGTGGAACTGCTGCCACCGCCATGCCAATCTCAAGTGTTAAAGAGCAGAGGAGGCACTATGGTTGGAACACATGTGTGACTCAAGTCTAAGCATTAGCAGTGGAGTGTTGCCTAGAAAGTTTACCCCATCCCATGCTCCTCTAGGTGGAGCACATCAGCATTATTCTGGAGTCTCAGTCTCCACTGATTTCGCAAGAGCACTTCTTTCCTAAGATAATCCATGTGCAGGTTTTAGAGCTCCTTGGGGCATCTGGTCTGTTGCACATCTAGACTTGGGGTTCAGAAAACCTCTAGAATAGGAAAACTATGAGGACAGGCCCAGACAGGTCCTAATATCTTACAAGGTCTGGAGTAGAACTCGTCTGCAAGAAAGCAGTCAGGAATGGAAAGACAGTAGGCCCCGAGATGCAAGATCTAGACACAAGGTATAACTGGTTTAGGATTAAGGTGTTGTTGCTCTACATTCCTCATCAAAAAATATCAGGGACTTCTGGTTCTTTTAGGGATATGGAAGAAACATATTTATGAATCATTTCTCTTTCTAGAAATGTGCAGGAACAAAATGAGCATCATCACCAATTAAAAAAAGACATTAGAATGTACACAAATTAAATTTTTAGAAAACCCAGGGATGGAGAAAACCCACAAAGTTCAAATTATGTATAAGTGCTGCCAATGACAGGCCCTGGCAGAAAGATTGGATATAAAAATAGGATAGTTTTGCAGGATAATTTTAGGAGTGTGCAAGAGATCTTTCAGTGACAGATCTCATAAATCTCCAGTGAAAATTTACTCTCAGAAGCAAAGAATGCCACTCAAAGGAAGAAAGAGAAAAGGCTCTTGTGAGCAGAACTAAAGTTGAACTAGACTCTTGTGCCAAGGAAAATGGAGTCACTGTGAACAACGAGGAGATATGGGCACGTGGTAAAAGCATATCTTTTGACCAACTCACTCATTTGTTTCCATAATTGAAATAATTTTAATATGACATTTCTTATTCAGGAAAATTTTTGTCAATAGAAGAAAAAAATATCACACACCTTACTTGACACTCAGAAAAATCATTTAGAAGAAAAACCAGTGGGTAGTGAAAATAAAATGTTATATGAATGGTTTAGGATGAGGATTAATGGTGATGGTTTTGTGGAAATAACCTCAAGGATGTGGGTAGAAAGAACAAGGAAGAACATGGGGAAAACATTTAAATAGTACAATCTTATCAAAATAAATGCTTGTATTTGTTTGTGTGATAACAAAGCCCATGGCACATTCTATGACTTTGTTATGAAATCACACACATTGCAGCCACACATATATATTCCCCCCAAAATAAAGGTATAAACAAAGTAGAAAGAAGACTACTTCAGTTTGTTTTTGGTAGAGCTTTGGCACATCTTAAGCATAAGACAGAGTATGAGTGAAACCAAAATTATTTATGTATTATGAATGCCAGTCTGGTCTCATCATTTGGACATATAGTAGGCATTTCTGTTGATTCTTATAATTTTATTACCATCCTCATTGCAGTGTCCACAAGTACTTACTAGAATGTTGTAGAGGGATTGTGGCATAGACTATGTACCTGGTGCCATTTTACTCACGTTTGTCTTTCCAAATAAAATAGTTCTTTATTCATACACTTATTAGAATAACTGTACATTGGTAGGCATGAGTAAATACAAAACACAAACCACAAAAGACTTTAAGATACAATATAGAAAAAAACTTTAACACTCTCATATGTTTACTGAGTAACAAATTAGCTCTGACTATATACACATATTTTCTATGGTTGGCCATATGGATTGCATAGGAAGTGAATATTTTGGTTCCCAAGAAGAAAAGAATGAACCACTGCTGAGTTACCTAGTGATTATTCCAATTCAAATAGCAGCTGCTGGGGAGGTTTTCTTTTTCCGTGATAAATCTTCTTTCTACTTAGGGTAGAGAGATTGAAGAAAATATTTTTCTAAGCAACACAGTCTGTTACATGGCTTTTGATAGCCTTAGATATTTCTTTATGATATACACAAGGAAAATCACATAGTGAAGATGGAGTAAGGAATGTTAGAGATTACAAGTTCCTTTATCTTGTCTGATTTGAAAAGAGAGTCACATAAAGACATTGATGTTTCCCTGATTCTCTGAGTCACTACTTTTAAGTTAGGACAATTAGAACCCATAAAGAAAAAGATTTGACTTAGTTTTCTCAAAGCATGTATCTTCTGAGTTCTGTGTAAATATGACCTGATTTGTTGTCTTTGTTGTTAGGTGCTGTCGAGTTGGGTCTGACTCATAATGATGCTATGTACAACAGAGGAAACACTCCCCAACACTGAGTGGGGCTTGGCACTATTTTCAGTGCTTCTCTGCTATTAATAAAGTTTTCAATGGCTGATTGTCTCAGGATTATTTGGGGAGTGAGCTGCCAGGTTCTCCTCCTTTTTTTTTTTTTTTTTTTTGTGTGTGTGCTGGGAATGGAACCCATGGCCTCAGAGCACATACAGCAAGCACTCTATCAACCGAACTAAATCCTAGCCCATGACCTGATGAAGTTAGGTCAGTGTTGGGGAGTGTTTCCTCTGTTGTACATAGCATCATTATGAGTCAGACCCAACTCGACAGCATCTAACAACAAAGACAACAAATCAGGTCATATTTACACAGAACTCAGAAGATACATGCTTTGAGAAAACTAAGTCAAATCTTTTTCTTTATGGGTTCTAATTGTCCTAACTTAAAAGTAGTGACTCAGAGAATCAGGGAAACATTACAAATTGTCTTAATGAATGTACATTTATAAATTGCATTCATTTTGAAATATGCACATGCCTGCTGGTGAGCTTATTAAGATTCTTAGCTAAATTTCATTTAAATATCTCACACGTAGCAAGCTTCAATAAATATTTCTGTTATTCAAGATAACACATAATGAGGGAAATTTAAAGTTCAATAAAGCATGGATTTTGCCTATCTTTATACTTGTATATCCTTTTTCCAAAATGAGTGCCTATCACCTAGCAAGCACTCAATAAACATTCATGGGAGGAAGAGAAAGAGGGAGAAAGGGAGAGAGGAAAGAAAGAAAGGAGAAGTGGACTGGGGCTCAATATCTAAACTTTTCGTATACTTATAATGAATTTTCTATGAGATTCATTTTTATGGTATATTTTTACATGGATATTTGATCATGTTGCTGGTCCCTATCTGTATGGAGCACATGTAGGAAGGGTCACATATAGGTTTTACAAGGGATGATTTGGAGATAATCACTTGTGGCTGCAATAACAAGAAGTAATGTGCAATATACCCCATGTGAAGTCTGGTGACAGGAATTAAATTAACTCATGTCACTATTGTGAAGGAAGGTTAACTTGAACTGAACTGTATCACATCCCTGCATCTACTTAATCATGGCCCTGCTGCACGATGGTTAGGAGATAAATGAACTGAATTGTGATATAAAGAAAGCTTGTAATGATGCCCAAAATGGAGACAATCCATATGATATTCATATTCCAAGAAACCTGTGTTTGATCTATGTATGAAATAATTATGAGAGAAACTTTGTAGAAATGGGCTTAGTAAAAGCGTTTTGGAACAAAAGCTAGCTTCTTGCCTGGTTCTCAATGGAAGTTACTTAACTCAGACTTAGGATTCTTTATGCAAACACATCAGGTGTTCCCAAATAATTAGTGTTTATATTTTTAGGAAGAAAATAGTTCAGGAAAATGTGTAACTCATGCTAGATGAATTTTTGCTTGCATTGGCTGGAGGTTCTCCTACAAAATATTTAATATCACTGTTAAATTTATTGGTGACATTTTAAGAAACAATGTTTCTCTTTTAGGCATGGTTAGGTCAGAAGGAAACCATTTTCCAGAACATAAATAAATATGCCACAGTTGTTCATTATTTTTCTCTGACAAACTGTGTTGCAGTAGTTTGGATGAATTTCTTATCCTTTTATGTGATTGTGGTTTAAAATTCCCGGAAACATTTGAGCCTTCTTCCAGGTTAAAGATTACAAAAGTGACTAGTTTCAGGAAAAGGGGTCTAGGACAGACACATGCATGCAGAGATTGCCAATTGAGGAAAAGGTGAGTACCATAATGGAAAGTCATGACAATGAGCTGCAACGATACTTGAGGATCCTGAGTTTGAAACCAGTGGCAGCCTGCATAATTTAGAGACTCTATTTTAAGATTAACAATAAAAAAGATGCTGGGGATGCAGCTCAGTGGTAGAGTGCTTGCAAAGTATGCACAAAGCCTTAGGTTCAATCCCTCAGTACTAGAAGGAAAAAAAAAAGTAATGAAAACACCACAGCTAACATCAAAATTGGGGCTGGGAATTAGCTCAGTTGGTAGAGCGCCACTCTGCTGTCTCTGAGGTCCTCAGTTAGATTCCTAACACCACAAAAGCGGAAGAAGGACATGGCAGTCCACTCTCAAGGCAATTCCAAAACAGTCAGCCACTGAAAGCCCTAGGAGGATCACTATGAGTTGGACAAGAATCTATGGCACCTAATAACAACAACAACATCAAAATTTGTTGTTTGCTGTTAGGTGCTGTTGAGTCCGGTCCAACTCATAGTGATCCTATGTACACAAGAAGGAAACACTCCTTGATTCTGTGCCAGGCACACAATCTTACTTAAATTTAAGCCCATTCTTCCAGACACTGTGTCAATCCATCTAGTGGAGGGTTTTACTTTTTTTGTTGACCTGCTACTCTCCAAAACATAGTGTCCTTCTCCAGGGATTGGTGCCTCCTGACTACGTACCCAGAATATGTAAGACAGTCTAGTCACCCTTGCCTCCAAGGAGCACTCAGGTTGCACTTCTAGGACAGATTTGTTGGTTCTTTTGGCAGTCCATAGCATATTCAATAATCATTTCCAACACCATAATTCAAAAGCATCAGTTCTTCTCCTGTCTCCCTTATTCAATGTTCAGGTTTGATAATCATATGATGTGACTGAAAATACCATGAAAAAATGAAGAGGATTTGACACATTTACTGATCTAAATCAAATAACACAGCCTTCAGTATGGACTGTGCCTCAACATCAACAAAACAAAAATCCTTACAACTGGAACAATAAGCAAAATTCACAATGAATGGAGAAAAGATTGAAATTTTTCACGATTTTGCTTTACTTGGTTCTACAATCAATATCCATAGAAGCAGCAGTGAAGAAATCAAAAGACACGCTGCACTGGGAAAAGCTGTTGCAAAAAACCTCTTTAAAGTGTTCAAAAATAAAGATGTCACACTGAAGACAAAGGTGCACCTGACGCATGCTATGGTACTTTCAGTCACATTGAACATTTACTAGTGATTGATTCATTACCCAAATATTAAGCCAAAGGTGTCTGGTATTAGACCTTATCTGGTTGTTAAAAATGTGAATATGGATAGTACACATTCTTACGTTTGAGGAGTCTGCAGTCCTACAGGAAAAAAGGACATTTACTCTTGCTGGGAGAAAGTAGAAAAGACTCCTGAGAGGAGAGGATTCTGAACTCAATGTAACACTGAAGAAGAAATAACCAGAATTACAACATGGATGAAGATCATTCTGGGTAGAGAGAAAAGACTGCAGAAGTATGGAGCTGAAAAGTGTGTAATATTGGGGAAATGCCATTATTATAGTTCAGATTGCCTAAGAGGTCAAGGTAAGACACAGAATCAAAAAGAGATCCAGGACACTGACAAGCCATGCTAAGGAGCTTAGAATGGTCAGCTGAAAAATGGGAGGCAGTGAAGGATTTCAAAAACGTGTCAAGGCATAAAGATCACTTTAAAGCCAGGTGCCAGGGCCCATACCTACAATCACAGGGACTGGGGAGGCTGAAACTGGGGACTCAGATGATGAGCTCAAGACCAGAGGCAGCCTGAGAAACTTTGTGAGATGCTATCTTATAATAAAAATAATACAGATCTGTGTTAGAACATAATAGTGTAAACAATAAAGTCACAGGCTAGATGCAGAATATTTAAGAAATAACTGTAGTCTTACTTTAGCTTCAGATTAACAAGCACACAATTCTGTAATGTGCAAGAGATCACCTGAGATCTCTTAAGCTTTTGTAAAATATTTTAATCAAATACCAAAACAATACTAAATTAAAGGTAAAGTTTAACACATAACCCTAGTTTTCTACAGCCAGACACCAGAAATTCCTACTATAACTTGTTTTCCTTTGAAGAAATGTATTTTCTTCGCAGCTTCAGTATGCCACTTTATCAACAGGATATTCCTTATCACTAGGATCTTCAATTTATCTTTCATGATAAAATGTGTAGAAAAGTGGTATCTGGAAATATTTACTATGCTATTCATTTTTATTATAGTCACTAAAACACTCGCAAAAAGTTCAAAGTTACATTAGTTGAATAATATCAATAACATTAGCTGGGCGTGGTGTACATGCCTGTAATCAGTGACTCAGGAGGCAGAGGCAGGAGGATTGCAAGTTCAAGACCAGAAGCAGTCTGTGTAATTTAGTGAGATCCTGTCTCAAAAAGTAAAAAACAAAAACAAAAACAAAAACAAACAAACAAAAAGGATCTGTGGGTGAAGCTCAGTGATAAGCACTTGCAAAGCATGCAAGTACAATGCTCTGGGTTCAACCTCCAGTATAGCAAAAAAAAAAAAAACAAAAACAAAAACAAAAACAAAAAAAAACCCAAAACCAAACCAAAACAAAACAAAAACCAATGACTTTTGCTATAGAAATTTTAGGGAAGCTTACCTTCTTACTCTACCAAATCTCATAACAAAAACCTGGCTTTTAGAGCAAAACATCATATAATGTAAATTATTTGCAGTGCCTTTCAGTATAGGAATGTGGAGGGAACCAGATTCTGGTCATTGACTTCACAATAAAACTCAACATCATCTGCAGAATTGATATCTGGCAAATATTGGATACAAGTAGCAGATTCATAAGAATCTATAGATTGATGAATCTGAAAATGACCAGTATCCTTTCTGATATATTATTTATTACCTCCCTAAACTGTCTGCTAAACTAGGTGCTTTGATAGTTGATCTATTATAGTCAGAAAAATATAAAGATTCAACAATGCATTTTTGTATGCAAGCATAACAAGATAGTGGAAATTTCTGTTTTTGTTACTCTTTTATTGTCTTTGTGTTTTAACAAAATGGTTTATTTTTATGGCTTTTTTTATATGAATACTTTCCAAGTTGCTCCCTAGAAAAAACAACAGCTTTTTTCTCATGTGGGATTAGATAATCTGCCAGAAATCTTGAATAGGTTGCTTATTTGGCTTTATTCTAAGTACGATTTGCTTAGGTACGTGGGGTTTAGCTCAGCTGGTAGAATGCTGGTCTGTGCTCCTGGAGGCCCTAGCACCACAAAAACAGAAGAAGGTGGCAATTCTGAAGCAATTCTGAAACAATTAGCCATTGAAAACCCTATGAATGTCGTTATGAGTCAGACATGTCTCTGAAAGCAACAGACAACAACAACAACAACATGATTTGCTTGGTTTGTTCCCCCTAAGATACGGGTTGAGATTTTCCTATAGAAAACATTAATAAATGCTTCCTGCATGAACATATAAAATGCACTCATACTTCCAAAAATCCTTAAGCAATAAATTGCATACATATTAAAAAATAAATAATCTAAAAAGTTAGTAACTCTCTGAATTGCAAAGTACAATTATTAGAAAGTCTGTTTTAAGTTGAAATGCTCAGGCCTTCTCGGCAGTGAACTATTAAATGAAAAACTATCTATCTAATATTATACATGCCTGCAACCCTAGCATAGTGGAGTCAGATCCCGTCAGATCTTGGAAACTAAGCAGGGTCAGGTTGGTTACTACTTGGGTGGGAGACCACCTGGGAATATCAGGTACTGTAGGCTTGGGAGAGGGACCCAGCAAACCACTCCCAAAAATTAATCCGCCATTGAAAACCCTATGAATAGCAGGAAAGCACAATAGTATTTTGCCTGTTGTACATCACTATGGCTATGAGTTGGACACCGACTCAATGGCAACTAACAACAACAACAACAATATTACAGATATTTGTTATACATTATTAAATAACTGGCTACAATATCATATCATAGCTAGAGAAACAGATCTGTTAATGTCTAGTTTCTGTTAATGTCTAGTTTCCTAAAAAAATAGTAGCTGTTGTAGATTAAAGGCCAAATAGATAAGAAACTCATTTTACCATCATACAATTCCATAGCACAGCATCTATAACACTATTTATAGATCTCATTTCCTGGCATAACAAGTCTTAGAGAAGCTGGAATAAATCAGAGATAGATAATGAAGCTAAACCAAAGGACTGAAATTTTACTTTGAAATTTTTCTTTTGATAAAAGTTTTCACTATGTAGTATAGTTTGGCCTTGGGCTTGCTATGTAGCCCAGGATGGCCTTGAATTTGAAACCTTCCCACCCCAGACTTCCACATGTTTGTATTGCAGTTGTGTGCCAACACATCTGGCTAAAGTTTTATTTTCAAAAGTTAAAATTATCAGAAAAGAATGACTGGAATAATTCAGGAGGCTCAGACACTAATGTTACTAGTTCCAGGCTAGAGATAACTCTTGCAACTAAGGAAGACTCTGTCTCAAAATAAAAACTAAGAAATTAAAAAAGGAGCTAGGGTGCAGCTTAGTGGTAGGACTCTTGCTCAGCACACACAAGGCCCTGGGTTGAACTCCCCAGTAATGAAAAAAAATGAAATGAAATGAAATAAAACAAAGGTAATGATTAGAAAGTAATACAATTGAAGGGGGATCAAGGGACTAGATTGTATCTCCACTTTATAAATAAAAAAACCTGGGATAATGGAGCACCCCTGAAAACTCAAAACAGGTAGTTTTTACTCTATATTGAAAAAGATTTACAAATTAGATTGAGAAAATCTCATGGATTCAATAAAACGCTGCATGAATTATAGACCAAAAATAAGTAGCTCCCAAATATTTGTAGATTATTTTCCCAGACTGTAAGAAATTATTAAGTGAAGAGACATTTATTTAATGACACAGGTTTTTCTCTTGTTGGTGGGTGGGGAGGAGAGTTTCCACCCCACCCAGCCTGCCCTGATGCCATCCTGGCTTTATCAATATAGCGTGCCTCATGTATTTATGTGGTGGTGTCCTAGAAATAAAATAGCTTGTAAGTCATGGTTCATTGGAACTTTGGATGGACTAGAGGTGAACAACAATGCTCTCTATTTAGTGCTGTGCAAAGAAAATGCCAGTTTCAATTTCTGGAACATGTGCATCCACAAACACAACATCACCACTCTCGTCTTGCCATCGCAAAGTAATTTTTCATCTTTTGTAGATAATGAAAGGCGACAGGTGAAGGGGATCATGGGATGGACAACGCACAGTTGATGCTTGTTGTGAAGGTGGTCCTTGACTGTGATTTAATGTTGGTGCCCAAGGTGGCTGCAACTACCCTCTAATTTCTACAGGAGAAATGCCCATCATTCATATAGTTCCTTGTGCCTCATAATATCCAATTTAATCTAGGAGCATATATCTCTTGTTGTAGAAGCTGTGGGAACATGGACACATAGGGAGAAAAAGCATTTAGGGGAAAAAAAGCATGATACTCATAGGCCAACAGAATGCCATTGCTTCCTAAAGATCATGTGAAGAATGAAGTCTGAACAGAAATAAAAGAGTCTGAACAGAAATAAAAGAGTCAAAACAACACGAGCACAGAGTAATAGGAAAAAGGTACCATTCAAGAATAATGTGAAAGTATTTGGTTTTTCATAGAACAGTAAAGAGAGGGAAGTTGGATGCTGGGATTGATACCATTGTCTTTCAAAAATGGAAAAACAACTCAAGAATGATATCAGGATAAAAATACCAAAATAAATACTTGGTTAAAGGAAAAATATTTCTGGATTGAAAAACTACATCCTAAAAGTATGTCCTTTCTGTGCATTTTTGCACACTCATGGCATGATGCATTAGATACACACTGACAATGGGTATTTTTCTGCATAGATTTAAGTAGAGATTCTGTAATTGAGAGACCCTAAAATCACTATGATATTGACTTGAATAAGGCAAGGTTGCCCTTGAAAAACCTAGGGTACAAAAATGAGGCAGATAAGAATTTGTTACTTCAGTTGTACAACTTTGCCCATTCACATGAAGTAAAGATTGACCTGTGAGCTTGGATGGACTTTCGGCATTCAGATAAACTTATGTAGTAATCTATATTTTGTTTTGGCTCCCACAGTGCTCTGGGCATTTTTTAATTGCAGCATTTATCACATTATTATAGACAATATTATTGTTATTGTTAGGTGCTATTGAGTCAAGTCCAACTCATAGCGACCCTCGTAGGGTTTTCAGTGGCTGATTGTTTCATACAATATTATAGCCCTCTTAAAACAAAACTTATATAAAAATATCAACCAATAAAAAACACACATATAAGGAAAACTACTCAATTTATCTATTTAAATTATTTCTCCCACAAGAGATTTTTGAAAACCATATTTCATTTACCTTGCTTGCTAGCACTTAGTAGCTATTAACACATACTTAATAAATCACAATTGAATAAGTGCAAGAGTACGCTGGATCTAGGATAATTTTTAATCCTATGTAGAGATTTATAAGCCTCTCTTGTTATCAGGTGCTATCAAGTTAGGAGTGATTCATAGTAACACTATGTACAACAGAATGAAACACTCCCTCATACTGTGCCATGCTCGGCACTATGTCAGTGCTTCTCTGTTATTCATAGGGTTTTCAGTGGCTGATAGTTTTGAGATTGTTTCAAGAGTGGGTTGCCTGGTCCTTCTGCCAATTTTGCAATGCTGGGGTCCCGACGTGGGGCCTCAGAGAATGCAGAGTGGCCCTCTACCAACTGAGCTAAACCCCAGCCCTTATAAGTAATTACTCTTTGGAATTAGAAGCAAATAACCTAAGTAGGCTCAATAAATTCTTAGAGATCATAATACTTTGATTAGTGTGGCCTTTCAAAATAATATTTGAAACATTATAGATTTATGCATGGATTTAAGATGTTTCTAAATTTGAGAGTAACAATCAAGGAGGGAAATCAAAGAAGTAGTAAAAATTTAAAACAATAAGACCATATGAAAATAAGAATTCATCATGGCATTCCATGGTTGTAGACAGAGAAATGGATTGCTCCACATATTAGTATAGTCATTCACTCACTCATTTATCATCCATTGAATATGCACTATGGCAAGCATGCAGTGCATGCTTTGAACATGGGAAAGATGGGAACAAGAGAGACAGAGACTGGGGGTTTATAGGTCAAATGGGAGCAATGCAATCCCAATGAGCATGCCTCAGAGCTTGAGTCTGATGATGATGGGAGAGAGGCCTAGGAAAAGAGAACAAGAGGAGCTAAGAAAAATACAATAATAGCCAGAGGCAAGAGGCACCATGCATTTTCAAAGAATTAATTTATATTTCCTTTTACAAAGAATGTAAAAATTTGTCCAGAAAAAGTATTTTTCAGAAACTTGTGGATACATACCAAACTGCATAATCAATTTCTACCACTTTTAATCATTTCTATCATTTTTCTTCCCCTTTTCTTTCTCTCTTTTCTTCCTTTCCCTCCTGTCTTTTTCCTTCTTTTCTTCCTTCCCTTCTTCCTCCTTTTTTCCTTCCCTCCTTCCTTCCTTCTTACTTTCCTTTTACTTTTCTTTCCTTCTTTCTTTCCCCTCCCTCCTTCCCTCCTTCTTTCCCTCCCTACCTCCCTCTGTCCTTCCTTCCTTTCTCTCTCTCTGTCTTTTCCTTCCTTCCTTCCTTCCTTCATTTCCTTCCTTCTTTCCTGCTCTAGGAGGTACTTAAAAACCACTCACACTCTATCTATAGAGTTCATAGTTCAAAGTCAGCACGAGGTGACCAACTATTTTTTTTTGATGGTTCATCTCTAAATGTGTGATGGAATGTTAATGACTCAGTATTATTAAATTAATCAAGGATTTTTACATCCCACTGATAAAATTGAGTCCTTATACTTTTTTTTTAGCCTCTGCTTTTATGCCATATGGCACACAACTAAAAAACTCAGGCACATCTGAGACATTCACCTTAAATGACTATTTAGTATACTAATATTTATGTTAGTAAATGCAAATATTTTTGCAGATAATTTCAGGTTGGCTGAAATTATATACTGAGTCTTAAAGACTTAAAGACAAGCATTGCTGGACTAGGGCTGTAACTCAGAGGCAGAGCTCATGCTTAGCATGCAGGAAGCCCTTACTTCGATCCCTAATACTGGAAAAACAAACAAAAATCTAAAACAAATAATGACAGTGATTAATGAAAAAATATATTTATGCCTGGAGCCATACCACTGTGGCATCTGATCCCATCAAATCTTGGAAGCTAAATAGAATGGGGCCTGATTAGTACTTGGATGGGAGACTGCCTGGGAACATCAGGTGCTATAGGCTTGGGAAAAGGACCCGACAACCCACTCCCCCCAAATAATCTGCCATTGAAACCGTATGAATAGCAGAGAAACACTAACAATAATGTTTTGCCTGTTGTCCACAGTTGACACTGACTTGATTGCCCTTAACAACAACAATGATATTTATGTTTTTCAGGTTCAGTTTTTCCTTATTAGGGACAAATAAAATAACAAACACAAATTTTTAATTTATAAAACTGTTTCTCCAAAAGGAATGAACTTATTCTCAACAAGAGTAGTTTGATAAATGGCTCTTGTTAAGGGTTGTGTCCTCCAAAAACAGATATGCTGATGGGCTAACCCTCAGAATGTATGCAGATGACACTGAAAGCAAATCTTAGAATGTACCTTTATTTGGGTGGTGGTTGTTCTTGTTAGGTGCCGTCGAGTAGAGCCCTACTCATAGCGACCCTCATAGGGTTTTCAGTGTCTGACTATTTCGGGATCCACCTCCTTCTCCCATTTTGCGGTGCTGGGAATCGAACTCGGGACCTCAAAGACTACACAGCAGCACTCTACCAACTACTGAGCAAAATCTCAGCCCTTATTTGGGTAGTTACCAATGTAATTAAGTAAGATAAAGTCATGCTGGAGTAGGGTGGGCCCTTAACCAAATATGACTAGTGTGCTTAGAAGAAGAGAAAAGACACAGAGATGTACATATATGAAAGAGGCTACAAGGGGACACACAGAGAGATAATCGTGCTATTGTTAGATGCCATGGAATGAAGTCTGACTCATACTGATCCTATACATGATAGAACAAAACATTCTCCGACACTGTGCCATGCATATGATCTTTTTTACATTTAAGCCCATGCTTGCAGCCACTGTGTCAATCTGTCTAGTTGAAGGTCTTCCTTTTTTTGTTGTTGTCTAGCCACCCTTGCTTCCTAGAAGTGTACTCTATTGCACTTCTAGGACAGATCCATTGGTTCTTTTGGCAGCAGCAGCTGCAATCCAAGGATCTTTGCAAATTGCCATAAACCACCAGAAAACTTAAAATGTAGCAGAAAATCTTCAGTGTGGAAAGTATATTACAAATATTACCAATAAGAAACTATATAAATGCCAACTACATTTTATATGACTCTTAGAATTTTTAGCAGTTTTGAATCATGCTCAAAAATTTCCATTAGCTAAAAATCTTTAAACGTACAATTTTCATCCTGGAAAGTACACTGCACTCCCTCTTTAACCTATTTCTGAAAAGGAGACCAAAAGAACCCCACAAACTGAAAGTAGTTTTAGAATGAGTGCTCTTTGTTGTGACTGACTTTCTAGGAGAGGAAATAAATTGGGTCATAAAAAATCACCCTTCCGGGTTGAGCTCACCATTGAACGGGTCATAGAACTTGTAAACCTTCTTTTCTTTCTCTTTTCTCTTTTCAGTATTAAAGATCAAGGTGATTATCACTAGTAAAACCCACTCTCCTGCTACAAATATATTATTGATTCATAGTTTCCCACAAAGTTTTAAGGATAAAACTTCGTTGAGACAAAGGTGTTTGAGTGCCTGCCCTGTGACAATTATATGTGTGAAAGGGTATTGATAGAAAGCTCTGGGGAAGCCAATGAAATACAGCAGTCAGGGTGAAAAAAACATTTTTCATTTAATAAACACTTTTGACATGCTTGTTGCTGCACATCGTATTTATAGGTACAGCTCAGGGAGTTCTATTTTCTTCTATTTCTGCTTCTATAAAACTTCCTTAATCAGCTGGAATTGGATATGTGATTCTGATGCTATAAATCTCATAAAAGGGTCATCTTTTGGTATGTTTTATAGATATTTTAGTGAGAGATGCTAGAGGGCTTTATACACTTTCCAGGCAAAGGTGGGGAAACATTCATTAGCTGAGCAAACTGGGACTCAGTGGTTAGATTGTATAAAGATGTTAAAATATCTAAAGCGAAATATTTTATTTCTTCTTAACTGCCTGCTATATGTTGAGTGCTTGCAACCATATTACTCTGGCATTGGATCTCATCAGATCTTGGAAGCTAAGCACAGTTGGTCCTGATTAGTACTTGGATAGGAGACCACCTGGTGCTGCAGGCTAGGAAGAAGGACCTGGCAGCCCACTCTTGAAACAATCAGCCATTAAAAACCCTGTGAATAGCCGAAAAACTGATATAGTGCCAGGCTTGGCATAGTATTAGGGAGTGTTTCATCTGTTGTATGTAGGGTCGCTGTGAATTGGACCCGATTCCGTGGCACCTAACAACAACATATGTTAAATATTATTTTCAATTCCACGCTCTCTTGGAACCTTATTTATGTGGTTTCTTATTTGAAGGTGCCACACCTATGAAAATCCTCATGGGAGAATAAAAAGTACTTTGTCAGGAGATCTTTAGATGTAAGCACTGTCAGTTTAAAGAGACTCTGCAGTTGAAGCACTTATCTTTCTCCTAGCCTTATTTACACTGACATCCAATTTCTTTGTCTTTTGTTTCAGCAGTGTATCAATGAGTCTATAGAACTTTTCTTCTTTTTCTGAAAACAAATAGTTCTGTTAAATTTTACCTCAGGACTCAGGCTTTTTACTTGATATTATATCTTTAGTAAACAGATTATTCTGGAAGTGAAATAACTCTACAGAACTTTCTTCCCGACCCGAGTGCATGAAGCCAGTTTCATCTAGGTTAGGTCAGTGAAAATGGCATCATGTGGGCTGTGGTGTCAGAGAATAATCCTTTAACAGAAGAAGTAATTGGGGCACACATCATTTAGCTCCTTTGATCCTCTTTACTGCACAGTACAAAATGAGGATAATGTCTTTTTCATCAGGGTAATCAAAAGGAATAATTATACACTCATGCACACACAGTTCATAGTATAGAATGTTACATTTTGTGCAGTTAAAAACTTTAACTATAATACTTTATATCTAATCTACTATTATTATTATTATTATTATTATTATTATTCACAGATTAATAAGAATACTATGAACTATTACTAATTCACAGCATTATTTTCACTAATTCATGGTAACAACATTTAATAAAGCAAACTTCCACATGATTTGATTTTTGAAGGGTATTTTGGACTTATTACCAGTAATAAGGTCTGGGGCTTAGCTCAGTTGGTAGCGTGCCTGCTTTACACTCTTTGAGGATCTGGGTTTGATCCCCAGCATTGCAAAAATGAGAGAAAGATGTGTCAGTCCACTCATGAAAACAATCTCCAATCAGCCATTGAAAACCCTATGAGCGCTGCTATGAGTTGGACTTGGCTTGGTGGCACCTAACATCACCACCACCAGTAATAAACCTTAAGGAAGATAGAAAAAGATTGTGATAGCTTACTTTAATTTTCTTGTCTCTAATTTATGTGGTAAAATAACTATTCCCTTACCCACATTTAATAATTATTTTCTTCTGGAACATAAAGAAGATATTTATCTTGGCAGTACATCATTGCAAGAAAGCAGACAATTCTGGTGATGTTCTCAGCTCATGTAACAATCTGCCACATGCACTTGGCTAGTTTCCATACAAACATGAAATATTTTAAGGTAGTTTTGTATATCTGTGGCTCCAAACATGCTTAAAATTTGCAAATGAAAATGACTGTGTCTATCAGAAATAAATTATTTCTTCTCAATCGTAGTCCTCAAATTATAGTTCTAGATTTAGTGATATAATTGTTTATGGTATTATGTAGTTACACATTTTGGTGCAGGTACTAATATTTCAGGTGCTGCTGAATTTGTTGTTTAAATCCTCTCAATGAAGTAATTTTGTGAGCTATTTAAAAGAGTAGTTGAAATTTTAATTTGCTCCCGAAACTTTGTTCATTAATCCAGGCATGACAGCACATGCCTGTAATCCCATCAATTGGGAGGTGGAGGTAGGTGGATCGGGAGTTCAAAGCCAGATTGGGCTACATAGAAGATTCCGGGGTAGCCTGAATTTTATAGTGAGACCTTGTCTCAGAAAACCAAAGAGGGAAAAAGTATATTAATTTTTTGCCCCATCTTTTTCATCATTAACTATCTTAGAAATAATTTTTAAAAATTCTTTTATTAAGTATTGTTATTATTCAGCATGGGAATTATACATATCTAAATAAATTTTCAAAACATTTAAAATTATTTTAACAATAGCATCCTTTACTGTTAATGAAGAACAGAGAATTTTCTGGATCAACTTTTTAAAACTTTTCTTTCTATTCGAAGGCTCTGTGATGCTTATTAGACAGATGACAGTCATGAAAACCCTAAGGAAAATGAAAACATAAATCTGAATTTTCAAAAAAGTTAGTGAAATATTTTTCTGTGAGACTGATGATGAGTTTATCATAATTTTTTAGTCCCAGGAAATAAAATAGGCACAGATTATACTTATACTTTTTCCTCTGTGTTCATACTCAAATATAGGAAAAGAGGATTTAATTAATGTTAGGCTATGGGGGAGGAGAGGAATTTCTACAACTACATCTTTCACCATTGATTTTATAAAAAAATATTAAGCCTAAAGTCAAGTAATGTCCATTGACTGTGACCATGTGGGAAAGTCCCCATAACCTTGAGTTTCTGTTGGTTTCCCAGAAGGTAGAAATTCCTTGTTTGTTCCCAGCACAGGGGTGATCCTAGTCCTTCTAAGATGTGACTTGTTCACAAGGCACTTGCATTCAGACACCACATTCGTCTCTTTCATGGCATAGAAGTATTTAGTAATTGATTTTCCTCTTGGATGGTTGACAAACCTTTATTATGGGCATGAAGAATTATTTCCACAGGAGGCAGTAAATTGTTTAGAGAAGCTGTAGCACAGGTGGAGATTTGGTTGTGCATAGCTTCTGCCTTGACAAGTCATTCCTCTTACCTGGCCTGAAGTGGAGGTATCCAGGCTTTCCCTGCAGAGTGCTTTGGGTGTCTCCAAGAGGTCTGACATGAGAACTAGGAGAAAAAGAAAGAGCATGATAGATATAAAGGGCTGGTATGAAACATTTGTTAGCCAGGAATTTTCTGCTTCCCAAAGTGCCCACTAATTTTGTCAAAAGTTTTGATGGGCTGTAAGCAGGAGACAAGGATTCAAAAAAAGCAAGCATCTAAAAGAGTTGGGTGCAGGCAGAATTCATTTTATGAGCTGCCAGTTTTCACCTCTGAGTGATCCTCTTCCTATATATTTACAAATCTATCCCAAACAGATGGAATAACTTCTGCATTTAATTCTCATATTACCCCTTCTTCTTTTATTGATCAGTTTGGCAGGACACAGGAAAGATTTTTAAGATAATTCAATAAAGGAGTTATTAATGGAACTGTGACTGTGGTGACTAGAACTAAAAAAAGGGATGTAGAAGTAACAAGGGAACAACAGCAGGAAGCCTTCATTAGCCCTAAGCCTGACCAGACAACAGGGAAAACCCATTATGAGAACACAATGAGAGCTGGAACCCAGGTCAAGGGTGATGGAAGATGATCTTTAATCATAAGAAGACAGTCATTGCTGGAACTTCAGCTCAGCTGGGGAAGTGACAACAGAAGAAAAAATCTACATCTGTTCAGTGTGGCTTCCTGTGGGGCAGATGAGACAAACCCAACTACAGAGTTCCATGAGGTCTGCTGGAGGGAGCCTTCCTGGGCATGCACAGGGTAGAGCGAGGTGGAAAGTGGATTGGAGAGGATTGAGGGAGGCCTTGAAAACACCAGGCTCCACAGTGTAGAGCTGGCGTTCTGTCTGTCTTTAGAACCCATCTTCACCCACATGACTTAATAGGGTTTCCAATAGTATTTGCTACAAGTTTTCCTCATCATAAAATTATAGTTACTTTCAGTTAATAGAGTAATCCATGATGACAAAGAGAATCATTTCTTCTATGGTTTAAAAACATGGTCATTGTGCCTGGATTCTTTGTAAATCTAAGTGAAAAACCAGAGTCACCAAGTGAACTAATTACATTAAAGCATGACTTCGAATTTTGCTAGGTATTTGGGATTTCAAATGAGTCCTTATTTTTTTGCAATATAATATTGAGGAAGAAATATTAGTAAATGAATTTCTTGTGAATGATTAAGGATTTTTGTCACATTTAGAGCATATTAAATACTCTATTTAATTATCTAGATCTTTAGAGACTTTAATCTCTTGATTTAGATGATGTAACTTTCTGAAATACCTGATATTCTTATGATTAAATGGTTTATGTGGAATATTTCCCCTAACCCACTCTCCTGCCATCAAAATATTTACCTGAGTGCTCAAATTTTACTTGTTGTTTTTAAAAAGTTTGATATATTTCCCTTCAGTTTATCTCTCATTATTAATACATGCCCATATTATTAATAATATATTGGCCTATTAAAATATATTTAATTACATCTTGAATAAAGTAACTTTGGAAAATAAGAACACACTTTGGATATTGCAATGAACCCTAAAAACATACTTTAAAATATGATCTTAGTAATCAGTAGGAAAAATTGTGATTACTTTGTGAAAACATTAAAATTTCTTATTGTCAGTTGCTAAAAGTATAAGGAAAGGAACTCACATAGCAAGTCTATAATTTAAAACATGAAACACTGAGAACTAAAGTGTCTTCTTTCTTTTTTAAAAAATGTATCATGGTTAGTATGAACTCGTTCCTGTGTCCTTGTGTAACATAAAGTATGGACTAGGTATCTTTTCTATGCCTTAGTAAGTTGCAATAATCTTTTCAAAATGTAGATCAACATCCACCATTTTATCTTTTGTACTTTGAATGCCATGAAATATAGCCAAGAGCTCCTTTCAGGTTAATATTCTTGCTGGCTTTGCTTCCTCTGGCACATTTCTTCTTTTCTTTTTAAAATTTTTTCTGGTCACATCCATTTTTCTTATTTACCTTCACCAAATTCATGTGGTTACATACCTTGAGTCTCTCAAATGTCAATAGTGTTATTACCAAAGTCAGGCATTTTTTTCTACTAGTCTATTATTTTTATGTGAACTTCATTTCCAACGTTTTCCTTGTTTCTTTGTTGCAATTTCATATTTATTGCCTAATTCCCTCTTTAAGTGTCAATCAATGGATGAATAAAGATAATGTGGCATATATGTACAATCAAATACTATTCAGCCTTTAAAAAGGAAGAAATTCTGCCATTTGTGACAACATGGATGGAATTAGAAGACATTATGCTGAGTGAAGTAACCCAAATAGAGAAAGATAAATAATACATGTTCTCAGGTATATGTGAGATCTAAACAATCAGACTCAGAAACGAAGAGCAGAGTGGTGGTTACCAGATGCTGAAGATGAGGGGAATGGAGAGATGATAGTCAAAGGATATAAAGCCTCATTTAGGAAGAATAAGTTTTTCTAGATCAATTTCAATTATCCCTTTTTGAAAACTGTCACATGAGTTGAGCCCTGGGAGATGAAGCAGCAAGATAATTCTATGCTTTGCTGTCTAGGCATGAACTGAATAACAGGTGTACAGTGACCAATACCTAGTAGACTTTGAAAGAAATGACATTATTGGTAATTGAGCAGAATGTGTGTCTCATATATAGTAACTTTTGGATTGAATAGCAGCAGTGAAGTTTGTATTTTATGCACTTACAGTTAATAGAGTATGGAAATTGCAATTTGATCTACTTTGTTGGGGGATTCTTTTTATTTAGTTGAACAGCGGGGTAATTGAAATTTATGCATATTGGAGATGTGCAAAGTAAGAACTGTTTGCATCAGCTTAGTTATTATTCTGCTAGTAGGCAAAATGGCTGTTAAAAATTTACTGTATTAATTTCAATACTTTTTGGTGTCTATATTTTTATCTATATAATCATTCTCCTTATATAAATTTTAATTCTATTTTGCTTTTTAAAATACTAAGGTACAATAGATTCCACATTTTTTAATGATGGAAAAGGAAGGGAAGAGAAAACATTAAAGAAAGAGGGAAATAAAGAAAAACAAAATTGGGGGTAGAGAAAAAGGGTAAATCAAAAAGGACCTAGTCTCTTTCTTCTCTCCTAGGTTATGTAGAAAAAAACGTGAAAGAAAAAGGAGCATTTTCATATGCGATGTGAGCTTTTTATCAAATGACTGCATGAGTAAACAAATTTGAGCTACACAATGCTCCTTCAATATGGGGTGGCTTGAGTTCACCCCTATATTCTTAGGAAGAACACTTAGAAGAAGGGGAAAGAGATAAGCATGGAAGTTCCCTATAGAAACAACAGTTTTCCTTCACTTTGAAATCCTTCCTTTAACGTGGTTGGCTTCACTACCAAAACAGTTATTAAGCAAGATCATGCTTTTGAAAGAAGAAAGGAGCAAGGTTTGGTCTATGATATCATTTCTATGCTCCTTTTTCTCATTTCTGATGGCCAGAGCACACCATCATGTTGAAATTCTAGGATATATAGATGAATGACAATACAAAACCTACGCATGAAACTCTATCCTGTTTTATACATGAATATCAGTACAGCTAGGCATAAAAACTTTGGCCTTATACTTTTTACTATAACTATCTTATAGACACCTGCTGCCAGACCACTGTGTCGTCTAATCCCCTCAGATCTCGGAAGTTCAGCAGGGTCAACCCTGGTTAGTAGTTGGATAGGAGACCTCTTGGGAACATCTAGTGATGTAGGCTTAGGAGAAGGACCCCGCAACCACTCCTCCAGAAAAATAAGCCACCAAAAACCCTATGAATAGCAGAGAAGCACTAACAATACTGTTTCATCTGTTGTACATAAGGTCTCTATGAGCGGGACACCAACTTCTGGGCACCTAACAACAATCTTGTAGACATTACCCTTACATTTAATAGCATGTTTAAAGTTGGTTAAGTAAAATGTGTAAAAGCATGTTATTTTTTTCTTTATAAGTAAACTATACCTAGCATCTCAGTACATGGATGTTTTTTTCCTCTAACTTCTAGATGCAATAACTTCGCCAACTTTGCTAATTTTCAATGATAGCACTGTGTTTACAGTAAACCTTTCTATTTGATAGATTCAGACCCCTTTTATTTCCATTACATTTTTAAATGAAATCAATCAGTCCTATGAGATCTCTATGATTGCTACTTGGCAGACAAGTGAGGAGATCCATCTATATAGTCCTGTTGTTGTTAGATGCCATTGAGTCAGGTCCAACTCATAGCGACCCTATGTACAATGGAACAAAACCCTCCTGGACACAGTGCCATGCCCGGCCCTATGTCAGTGCTTCTCTGCTATTCATAGTCTTCAGTGGTGGATTGTTTGGGGAATGGACTGCCTTCTTCCATTTTTTTCAGTACTAGGGATCAAACCCAAGGCTTCAGAAAGTGTAGAACAGCACTTTACCAACTGAGCTAAGCCCCAGACCCCTATTATCCAATGTCTACTTCTCCTTATAGCTCCAGTCCCCACAAACCTGTGGATATAGTGAGTTCTCTGTAATATCTTTCACTAATAATTTAAAATCCTTACCATGATTTTGGGAAAGAGAATTTCATACCAATTTTCAATGTTATTTTAATTTGAATTCAAATTCATAGTGCTTTTAAGAAACGGTTTCTAAAGTTTAAGATATGAATTTGAAATACTCTCTAATCTGCAGTGTTCTTGAACTTCTCTCTTTTATTTATTTATTTTCCATTTATTTCACCAGAGATATCTTCCTTTTTGCTGCTGATTTTAACTCAGGCAAGGATAAATGGTGAAAG
Source organism: Pedetes capensis (assembly GCA_007922755.1). Lineage (NCBI taxonomy): Eukaryota > Metazoa > Chordata > Mammalia > Rodentia > Pedetidae > Pedetes > Pedetes capensis. The sequence continues at coordinate 33,936 of VMDO01009162.1, read as the reverse complement.
TTAACTATATTCCTAACCTATAATCAATCGTTTTGTTTCTTTAAAAAACACTCCTTTCCTACCAGACAAAGCCCAAGTGCGTAATATGGCAACTGAGGTGCTTGTTTATGTCTCCCAGTCTCATTTCTTCATATCTAGGACTTAGTGTTGCAGTTGCATTTTACTTATGTGCCATAATTTCTCTCATTTCTCTGTTTGAAACTCTGCTCCTTTCTTTTTTCTTAGTGTTTTGCTTTATGGTTAAATACTTCTTTAGGCTCACTTCATCAGTGAGACCCTCCTGGTGGGCTGAGCAAACATTTAGAGAGAGAGAGAGAGAGAGAGAGAGAGAGAGAGAGAGAGAGAGAGAGAGAGAACACCCATACACATAGAGGCACATGCTACCAGCTGGCATATCTGTCATTACATCTGTAAGCCTGGACTGCTTGTAATTGGCTTATTTTCTTATTTCTACTAATAAAAGTTTATTAGACTAATTGGCCAATTACTCAACCCATAAATGCTTTATTTTTCTAAAAGACTGAACTTATTCATTACTTTTACCTTTATCAGAAACCTACCTATACTTTTGTATTTTTTTAGTTTTTCTTAGCATTAAACCTGTAGTTACTGCCTATGATATAATGTATTTCATAGAGCTTATAATATTGTGAAACTACTCTCAACATATCCTTGAAGTATTTTCTATTTTATGCTCTCCAGATCTAGAGACTAATATCATGTTCACTTTATTGATATCCTTTGGAACATTATAACTCTCAGTTATTTTATCAGACAGAAATACACTAATCAGTTTGCACTCCAGGATTTTCTATATATAGCATTTCTTAGACACTTCACTTTTTTTTCTTCTTTCCTTGTTTTCAAATTTGAAGACTGGTTACTATTCATAGTAATGTAGACATAAAAACATCCTGTTTTCTTGCATGTGTAAGGATTAAAAATGTATCTTATTTTCAAAAATATTCATTTATCTGAAGTCTCTTCTTGATCCCTTTACAACAGTAAATTTGGGTTAATATTTTCAAAAATAATTTGCAATTATTCCTGAATCTGTTTTTCCTAAGTTATAACTAAAATTTCTGATCCTGTTTTCTTTAAGTTTAGTTCAGGTTATTTTTTGAAGATTGTAATCTACATTGAAGTTCATCTGCTATTTTCTATAGCACAGTCAATATTAAAAGATTCCCCTGTAGTTTATCACTATCAACTTGACATTTCACTACCTGGAAGAACATATTCCTGCTTTAAGCTTTGCTATTTCACTATTTACTTCCATAGCATTAAATTAAAATGTTGAACAAAAGAATAGAGTGATTCAGCCATTAATTCATTTAGACCAAAAACCCCATGGAATACATTGCCAAAAATGTAAGAATGGTAAACATATGATATATTCTGTAGATTATGGTGGATATCGTGTCAATTAGTAAGTAAAGCCAGATAAGTGTAGTTTGATCTAGCATTTTAATAAACACTTTTTATCTACCATGTATTCTAGCTTAGATACACAGTTATGATTATGGTGATATCACTACTAGATTTTTGTTAAGTATCTGGGAAAGTTGCTATTGGCCCAATGGCACCTTATTTGAGAGCTATGAAATACATTCGGGGATAAGCATTTTTTGGTTCTTTTTAGAATTAAAATTATTTTCACTGATACATAGAAACAAATATTAATGAGATACAATGTGATCTTTTGATACATATATACATCGTGTAATGTTTGACTCACATTGAACATATCTATCTCCTCAAATGTTTATCATTTATTTTTGGTGGAAACATTCCAAACCCATTCTTCTAGTGTTCTTGAGTATATAGTACATTATTATCTATAACCCATCCTACTGTGCAATAGTACACTAGGATTTCTTACTCTTTTTAACTATAACTGAGTTCCATTGGTCAACTTCTCACTGTCCTTTCCTTTCCCCACAAAAATATCAATAGCAAAACACAAATTAGCCAGTTAAAAATGAGCAATAGAGCTAAATAGACATTTCCCAAAAGAACACATGCAAATTGTCAACAGATATATGGGTATATAAGAAAATCTTACCATGAAAGGACAAGTAAATGGTAGAGAAGTCTTTGATGGGGGGTAGGATGGGGGAGAAATGGGGAACCTATATGAATAATGTACGACAAAATGCATATATGGAAATGTCACAATGAAAAGCATGTCAGAATAAATTACATTAAAGTGTACATTAAAAATTTCCAATAAAAATGAAAATCCTCAGCATCTCTGCTCATCAGGGAAATGCAAATGAAAACTACAATGAGATATCACCTCAGTCTAGTAAGAACTGTCATAAAAAAGACCAAAGATAATAAGCCTTCCTGAAGATGTGGAGAAAATGGATACCTTGCACACTGTCCATGAGAATGTAAATTAGTATACACATGGAAAACAGTATGGAGGTACCTCAAAAAATTAAAAATGGAACTATCATATGATCTGCAATCTCATTACTGGGTATACATCCAAAGTAAATGAAGTGAACATGTCAAAGAGATATCTTTATTCTCATGCTCATTACAGTACTGTTCAAATATTCAAGAAATGGAAACAACTTACATGTCCATCAACTGATGAGCAGAAAAAGAAAATGTGGTATGTATGTACAATAAGATTCTATTCAGTCATAAAAATTAATGACATTCTGTCATTTGGAACAACAAGGATGGAACTGAAAATCTAATGTTAAGTGAAATAAACCAGGCCAGAAAGATAAGTAGTACATGATCTCACTCATATGTGGAATCTACAAAAGTTGATATTAACCATTAGAGAATAGTGAGAAGAAACATTTTTAACTATCAGCCTTAATTATGGCTTCAATTATAGAATTGTCTAAAAGAATATCCACTATAGAAATGCAAGTCAAAACCACAATGAAAAATTTCCTCTCTCCAATAAGTTTGTTCAGGAAAATATAGAACAGAAGGTTGAGCTGGATCTCTCTGAGGGTAGAAGCTGACATTTTCTTTTTAGAGTATGGACAATGGTAGTTTTAATGTGCTGTCTTTTTGCCAAGGGTACAATTGCACTAGTAATTCAATTTGTTTGATTATTATTATAATGTCTTATTTATTCTTAGAGTTATTCATTTAAAAATGCCTCAATTATCCCTTAGGTTTTTTTGACAGTGTAAATATTAGGATTAACAAATTATACTGTGATAATTCTACTCTAGGGCTGGGGTTTAACTCAGTAGAGTGCTGCTCTGAAGTTTCTGAGGATCCAGGCTGATCCCCAGCACCACAGAAACAGGAGAAGGATGTGGCAGTCCATTTCCACAATAATCAGCCATTGAAAACCATATGAGGGTGGCTATGAGTCAGACACTAAACCTTGGCACCTTACAACAACAACAATTCTACTTTCAAAGACTTGTTGTTGTTGTTGCTGTTGTTGTTAGATGCAGTGGAGTCAGATCTGAATCAAAGTGACCCAGTTTTGTGTAGAACAGAACAAAACCCTCCCTGACACTGTGCCATGCCCAGCACTGTGTCAATTACTTCTCTGCTATTCATAAAGAGTTTTGATGACTGATTATTTCAGGACTGTTTTTTATGAGAATGGACTGCCAGGTCCTTCTGTTTTGGAGATGCTGGGGATTGAAGGTAGGGCCTCAGAGTTCACTCTACCAACTGAGCTAAATCCCAGGCCACTTGCAAAGAACCAAGTAAAAATTGGCATTCTATATCACAACATCACTCTAAAGAGTCTAAAATAATTTTGGGTTAATGTTCTAGAGAGTCTTACTTTGTTTATATTTTATGTTTACCAAGAGTTGTATTAAAAAGCTAAACTCAAAATTGAGATCTTTTGAGGAGCCCTGTTTTCCTTTATTGATGAGATTTAGTCATAAATAAAATCAATGCAGTTGAATTGTAGGAAGTTACTAGTATAAGCTAGGTGACTTTTCCCTTAATTTGGACAACATATAGTTTTCAAATTTGCAGTAACTGCAATGTTGGAAGTGCTATCTAATTACTCTTATGGAATGAATCTGACATACTGATTTACCTTGAATCTTTTGAAGTACAAGTTACTATATAAAATAAGTATTGATTTTATATGAACATAGCAAGTAGGAAATTAGGCTATGGACTACAGGACATAAAACCTGAACTGGAAGAGGCAGAGGAAGGACCTAGCTTAGACAGCAGTAGTAAGTCATGGACTGCACAGTTTATCTAAGATTATCTAAAATTAGACTGTCCTTTAGTAGGTTACATCTACTTACCCATCTGCAGGATGAAGATGTTATAGGAATCCCCTCTCTTCTCCTAAAATCTATAATATAATATAATATAACCACTGTATTATAGTCCTTGAGAAAAGATAATGGCTACGTGTAAACATTATTTAGGAATGATGAATAAATGGATAATACCACTTTTATCTCTGTTTCCATCTTCATGTAAACTAAGAAAAGTTTATCAAGTTTCTTCCATATAATGAGTGGGGAGCAAGGGTCCTCTGATGTGACATAGAAAGGCTGAAAGAAATTCTGGCTCTGCCATTTATAAATTCTATGACTTTGCATAAATGTCTTTCTCTCCAAGACTTAATTTCCTCAATTATAACCATAAGACTAAAAATTCCTGTCTACTAGTAGGCTGATAAAAATTAAATGAGATGACATATGTAAAGGCTGTTTGAGAAACAAACAGCCAGTTTGGGATATCAAAGTACTGAACCTGGTAAAAATATCTAAAGTAATGATACATAGAAGAGTTCGTGTGTGTGTGTGTGTGTGTGTGTGTGTGTGTGTGTGTGTGTGTGTTGGTGACATCATGAAGACCTCAAAGCTTTAACTGGTGACTTTGAGGTTATGGAATAAAATCACTCTGACTTTAAAATTACTTGAGAAAATATATAAGGTATTGTTAGCTCTGATAGTCATAACTGAGTACTCATTATGCAGTAGATATTTATTTTGCAAGAGATAGGGCATATGATGGTGAAAGAAATATGAATCATCCAGAAAGTCATTGAGGATAGGTCCATCTATCTCTCTTACCACAATTTTGTGTGGTAAACATTACTTTTAAGCACTGTTTAGAATGTTTATAAATATATGTAGTTAGTTATTCATAATAAAACAGAACTTAGCTGTAACTATCAAATAGAGAACAGAGGAACAAAGACTTGGAGTAACTTACTTAGGCAAGGTCACAGAGTTCATGAAGTGATGACATTGCGATTTGAAGGTAGAAATATGGATCCAGAATCTATTCCCCATAATCTACTCAGAGCAGCTTTAGAAATCCAGTGCATATGTGGTGAGATTTACCATTCGGTATTGGTTTAATAGTACGGCTCTATCTAACATGTTCAAAATTTGAAATTTGGTGCTTTCTAAACTTTGCTCTCTCTCTCTCTCTCTCTCTCTCTCTCTCTCTCTCTCTGTGTGTGTGTGTGTGTGTGTGTGTGTATGCAAGGGTTGAGGGATCTTATGAATTCAGGATTCATGCTTTCACCAGAGCAGGAAATTCTTTCTGTGCTACATTTCCCTACTCCACTTTCTAGTCATTTTTTGCAACACCAAGTGGGGAAATAATGTTATCTACAGCCTGCACAACAAATGACTTAGGTCAAGCTTGTCACCAACTCATTGAATTATTGTTCCAGCAGAGAGTAGATTCATTGAAAAGACATTTACAGGTCTGAAGACTCTAGGCTTTTCCCTATGGTGCTGTGTGCCGGGAGTGCAGTCTTTTGGAAAAAGACTGAAAAAAGGGAGGTGACAGCAAAATGTCAAAAAAATTATGCAAGATTTCCCTATCATCATTCACATCTTTGCCAAGGCTACTCAGATCACAGAACCACTCGTGTGATAGAATATTTTTATATATAATAAAACGAAGAATGGTGAATAATTGCCCTTCTTGTGAGGGGAGGGTAAGTGAGAGGACAGCTTTGGATGACAGCAAAGTTTGAGAAGACACAGAAAGGGAATCATGTTAGCACAAACTGTGAAACTGAACATCTGGAAGAAATGTACTTAAGTCTCCATAAATTTGTTAGGTGCCTTCGAGTCAGTATCCGACTCATAGTGACCCTCTGTACAACAGGGGAAACACTATTGTCAGTGCTTCTCTGCTGTGCATAGGGTTTTCAATGGCAGATTGATTTTTGGGAGGGGGTTGCCAGGTCCTTCTCCCAAGCCTACAGCTTCTGGTGTTCCCAGGCGGTCTCCCATCCAGGTACTAACCAGGCCCTACCCTGCTTAGCTTCTGAGATCTGATGGGATCAGATGCCACAGGGCTATGGCTGCAGGCTCTCCATAAATTAGGTACTTTATATTTGTCTATGCATAACCTTTATATTTTTTGTTCCTAATTCACACTTAAATACCTGACTCTTACAGAGTCTACTAGTTTCTGTTTTCCATATCCATATCCATTTGATTGACTTTACATATACCTGTGTTAAAACTCAAAAGTATAAAACAACTGATATCAGACATTTCTGCAGGGTACAAATCAAAGTACTGACTTCTGACATGTGGTACACTGTTGAAATCATCTCATTTCATTGTGGATTCAATGAATCATGCTAGATCATGAAATCAAAATTTGCTGTGGTATTTATACCTCAGACACTCATACTTACATACGTACACAGACACACAAACACACACACATGTGCCTGTTTGTACATGTACATGATTGTTTTCCTTTGCAATTTCAGTCAAGGAAACATTTTCAAGAGAGAGCTAGAGCAGTGTTTCAACATCCCATGAATATTCTTGCAGAATACTAGGATTGGTGAGGAAGGAAATTGTCAGAAGTAAAGAGTTATTTCTTGTAGGCAGAAATGTTGGATTAAATAAAGGGAAAGTTTGCTTGAGTAGAAGTTTCTGGAACCATGCCATTCTACCTGAAAGATCTTCAAACAATACAGTCTGGGTAAATAGCGATGCTGGTTACAAAAAGCTGAGTATTTCATGGAAGAGACTAGCATGCCCCTTTTACATTGTCTCATACAGAGAAGAAACCTCAAACTTCAAACAAGAGTATATTTGAAGTAAATTTTCAATTTGCATCTACACATCGGGAGAATTATGTTTGTTGTAGAAAATTAGTTCTTGATGTTCTGTCCCTTTATAGTACATATTCTACCATAGAAATGTGTCTATGTCAGGGAGCATGTGAATGTGTGTATGTATATGTGAAGCATGCTCTTGATTGAGGCTGATAATTGACTTTTTAAGAAGTTATACAGAGCCCCTCCTTACCTTGATCTACAAATGGAATTGGGTTGAACTGAACAAAAAAGAAACCAGAGAGTAAAAACATGACTAATAGGAAGCATGCTGCTAAGGGCGATGTCACAGAAGGAAAAACAGAAATAGTTATAAGTATTCCACACTGGTAAAATTTACAGATGATTTATAATTTCAAGTCATAAGCCATTTGTAAACACCAATTACCAGGAGTGACTCTGTCTTTAATCATACATTTCTCTCACTTTTACACCAGTGGGATCATCCCAAAATATAGATGAATAACATATCAGGAATAAGTCTAGCTGCAACTACCTGGTTATACTTTGAACTTCACAAAATATAACTTAGTTATGTAAAATAATAGAATGAAAACATTGCCAATCATTATTGCTAGTGGTCTGCATACCTCTCACCTGTTTTTGGTCATGTAAAATTATCTTCTATGCTTTTCATTGCTTATTCTGGACAAATTCTATTCTAAACTGGAAATATCTATAGTGGGCATGTTTCATTTCACTTTATAGCACAAACTGTATTTCCAAATGAGAAATTGATGAAATTTTAATTTTGTCATTATCTGCACACTCTAACCTGAGATTTCCTTATAGGAGAGTGACATCGTGTAAATACTTTAAATGGAGCACTTGTTTGCACAATGTTCTGTTTCTCAAGCCTGTTAACAACACTGTCAACACCTCCACATCTATATGGAATAATAATTTGACTTGTCAGCTGCTAAAACTTGCTCATGCCATCCGTAAAATGCTAATGGACACAGGGCCTCTGGTGAGTACTTTGAGAATTCTGCTGCTCCAGCAGATCCCTTTGTTATCTAAATACTATTATAAGCAGAGGAACACATCCACGATTTTTCAAATCAAATGAAATGTACCTTGATGCTATTGTAGATGGAAAAGATGATACTTTAAAACTTTCTTCTATGTTTGAAAATATAGTTTTTTTTTCCTATGGGACAACTTTAAAGAAACTTTACAACTTACAGGAATGGGCAACAGCAGTTGTTTCTAGATGTTTTTAGAGAGAATGTACTTTCAAAAATGTTTCCTTCAGAAATGAGCTGGGAACTCTTAACTAACATTTATTCAAATCAAATACATAATTAGCATTCTGAAAAGCATGGTTACAGCAAGGGTCTTTATTATACTATGTGTTATGTAAACCTGAGGTATTTTTAAATATTCCCACGGAGGCATGTATTTCAGTTCTCACATTTTATTAGATCTTCACTACATAAATATCCCATAAAAGAGCAGTATCTATGCAAAATGTCACACTTTTAACTTGTTTGCATTTTACTCTCATTTGTATTTACTGATTTTCTTCCTTATTTATGGTTTTAGATACTGAAAATATAGTGATGCAAGAGACAGAGCAGTTTCTTGCCTTCATGGAATGATGTTCTGTTTGGGGGATAGAGAAAATAACTGTGCTAAATACATAATAAGGAAAGTATCAGATGACAATTAATTATATGCAGGGTAACACAATCAGGATATCACCCAATTGTGCTAGAGAATAACTTAGTAGCTACTTTAGATTCAGGGTCAGGGTCAATTTGCTTTCGTTTGGGGAGGCAGCATGTAGGTTTCGATTTGCATGGTAAGGCAGACTGTGGGCCAAGATAAGCAGCTGAAAGATTCCAGGAAGGAGAAATAATTTGATCTAAGTCTCTAAGACAGGAGAAAACTGGATACACTCAAAAAATAACACAACAACTGAAGTGACCAACATGTAATTGGTGATCAGGAGAAAAGGTATAAGGTGAGATTTCCCAAGTTAGTAAGGGACAGATCACTTAAGGAATTTTAATCTTAGGAAAGGCAGCTGTATTTAAGTCTAAGTGTGACAAAACCATTGAAGACTTTGAAAATGTGATATTATAGCTTCTCTAAAGAGAATAGAGAACAAGCAATTAAGGAAAGGGTAATAATTCTGAAGCTATTGTGTCAGCAGAGGATTGTCACCCTGGCTTAGTAGGAAGGTAGTGGAGTCAATGGGAGAAAGAGTGGGTAGGTTCCTGATACTCTTGGGATATATTGTCAATGAGATTCATTAACTGATGGGGTATAGGAAGTAAGAGAATGAGTTAATCAAGAATAAGCATGAATATTTGTAATAAGGAACTTTAGGTGCAAGGAAATGTAAAATATTTTAAGATTATTATGGTTGTGCTTCCTTCACTAGTATATGAACTAAGATTGCAAAAGAAGAAAATAACCCAAACCTAATATGATAGAATAACATTATAATAGGTATGATGTCATGGTTTGATAGGAAGAATAAGCTCTGACGCTCTATAGTACAGCAGGATGAATATAATTAACAATAATCCATTATATATATCAAAATAGAAGATTTTAAATGTACTCAACATAAGCAAATGATAAAATTTTAAGGTGATGGATATGCTAATTACACTGAATTGTTTACTGTTCAATACATAAATGAATCAAAACATTGCACTATAATGCATTAATATGTACAAATATATTTCAATCAAAAATATTTTAAAATTAAAAATAATAAAATAAAAATGCTCTAAATGTGTATTTATGTATAGTTAAAATTTTCAATAGGTCTTTTACAAATAGAATCTCATTTAATAAATACTTGAATTCAACTCATCCAAAATATAGAGGGAAGGTTTATAAATCACATAAGGAAAATTTGGATACAAAAAGTACACGAGTCAATCTAGTTATTTACATTAATTCTAAAAATAAAATTCTTTAACTTTTGTTTACAAATTAATGTCACCATAAAGTCATATTCTTTAAATTTAACATGTCAGAAATATATATGTTTCTGAGCAGTATGATCCAGGATTTAGTGCGTGTGTGTGTGTGTGTCCATATACACACACACTAATTCCTGGATTATTCATTATATATACATATATACACATTAGTTTATGTGTGTGTGCATGTGTGTGTGCATATATACATACACTAATTCTTGGATTATACATTACATATACATATATACACATTAATGTGTGTGTGTGTGTGTGTGTGTGTGTGTGTGTGTGTGTGTGTGTGTATTTTGAGCTGGATTCCCCCAGTAACAAGATCAATGTTCAAGAAATTTATTTTGGAGATAAAATAGGGAATTAATAAAGTCATAAAAGGGTGTCACCAAGCAATTTGCTATCACAGTAACTAGAGCCCAGGGCTCCTGCGAAATGTGGAAGACATTTGGTACCTGCCTCAGAATTGCTTTTGCCTCCCTCCCATGGGGATTGACAGAAAGCTCTCAGTGGGACAGTGACAGATGCTTTGACAGGATGCTATCATCTTTAAGAAGAGATTGAACCAATATCTTTTCCTGATTGTATAGAAATCAAAATTTAGTAGACTATCTAGTTGAGTATGGTGGCACACACCTGTAATCCCAGCGGCTTGGGAGGTGGAGGCGGGAGGATTGCAAGTTTGAGACCAGAGGCAGTCTGCGTAACTTAGTGAGACCCTCTCTCAAAAGGAATAAAAATGGGCTGAGGGTGCTGCTCAGTGGCCCAGCACTTGCAAAACATGCAAGCGTGAGGCCCTGTGTTCAACCTCCAGTACCAAAAAAAAAAAAAAAAAAAAAAAAAAAAAAAAAAAAAAAAAAAAAAAAAAATTGGTAGACTATCTGAAAATTGTGGCAGGGGTTTTAATATCTAGAATAAATAATCAACATTGACTAGCATTGGTTTTAGGTCTTTGTACCTGTAAGAAAAAAGATATATCACACATATAGATACTTTTCACGCATCTGATGCGACGTAATGGTTATGCGTAAAATAAGCAATATGGTGAATGTCTGGTGAGCTATTAAAGAAAGGAACAAACATAGTCTGAGTTTTGAAGCATTCCATGCCTTTGGTATGGATTACATTACAAAATCTGATTATTTAGTGAACCCCTTTTCTAGCATCTTAATATATTGGTATCACTACATACTTAAAAAATGTTCTGAATAGAGAAATAGTGACTCATTTTTCTCCTAATACAACAAAGACCAATTCTTTTAATGAGTACAGCTGCCATTTTTAAGTGTCTTTACTGTGGAAACTATTTGAAAATGTTTTATATATTATATAACTTGGAAGTGAATATTAGGCTCACTTAAAGAAATTAAGATAACCAGAGACTTTTAAATTATTTATAATCAGTATTCAAAGCATATTCTAATATTTAACAAAATTATGATATTCAGGCTGGGATTTAGCTCAGTTGGTAGAGCGCTGCGCTGTAGTCTCTGAGGTCCTGATTTCAATTCCCAGCACCGCAAAAATGGGAGAAGGACCTGGCAATCCACTCCCAAGGCAATCCCGAAATAGCCAGCCATTGAAAACCCTGTAAGGGTCACTATGAGTTGGAAACCGATTTGATGGCACCTAACAACAACAATGATATTCAGTTAATAATTAACATTTTCAAATTAAATCCATCACCTTTAGGGCTTCTTTTTCTCAGTAGAGAATAAATACTTTTGAAATCATAGAAGTAAATTGAACTAAAAGTCTTGGTATCTGGAAAATAGGAATATTTAAAAGAAAGAGAATTAAGAAGAAATAAAGCTGTTATTACTAAGTGATGGACCAAAGCTGAACAGCCAGAAAAAATAAAAGGAAGAGACATGATAATGAATTTTATATAGACTATCATGTATGTGTTTATTCTGCCAAAAATACAGTATTGACTAGCAGTTATATGCAACAAATTCATTTACTGTGGCTATGGGAATGGTGTAATTTGCTTCCATAATATTATTTATCACATTTTTGAGTCTGTCAGATTTTTCCTAAGAACTTCAGAAGGGATTATCAAAATCAGGGTCCAGAGAGATATTGAAGGATTCTTCCATGGGGGGTGGGGGGAGGAAACATAGTCCTGTATATGGCAAAGTGAGAGTCCCACAAAAAATGTGAAATAGACATTAATTTAAAAATTGGTATTTTCACTTTATGAAATTCAAATGGAAATATGTCAGATAAAATACACCAGAGTGAATAGAGTAAGAGCACAGTGAGACATACTGTTAATGTGGAATATTTATGGAAACACAATATGTGGAAATTGGGAATATTAGTGTGTATGCAAGAACTTGATATGTTAGTGTGAAAAATACTGTCAATTAAAAAAGAACACAATTACAAAAGGAACATAATTAGAAAAGATCTATGAGTCTAGAAAGCATAATAAAGAAGCTCATGGGTGCTTTTTCACATGTACTGAGGAGAAAGACTAAGTTTATTTATATCTGAGATATTGCAATTATACAAGCTATAAGGTAACATTCAGTGTTCTGGATTTTCTCATCTATGAGAATCAATTATAACTTGAGGTGCATAGGATCTAATATGACTTCACCTTAATTTTTTCAATAGAGCTCCAGAAATGTAAAAGATGGGAGAATCTTAAAAGCTATGATTTCTACTTTCAAAGAAATATTTCAAATTGATAAATTGAATAAATACCTGAAAATATATCTTGCCCAATATTAGATTCTTGAGCAAAATATTTCTGAACACAGTTTGAAAATAAGTATCAAGTAAGTGTTTGTTGAATGTAACTTACAAACATATCAGATGAACGTTGTGATCAACTATGTTGGATGTACTACTTTCATGCCCTTTTTATCTAACTGAAAAACATGTTTTAACTGGGGGTGGTGGTGCATGCCTGTAATCCCAACAACTCGGGAGGCTGAAGCAAGAGGATCCAGAGTTTGAGGCCAGAGGCAGTCTGAACAACTTAGTGAGATTCTGTCTCAAAATAAAAAATAAAAAGGGGGCTGAAGGTGCACCTCAGTGGTGGAGCAACCTGGGTCCAATCCTCTCTTAGCTCAAAAACAAACAAACAAAGTATTTTTCTTTTTATGTCTGTAATCTCAAGAGGAAAATGTCTTTTGGGAGGATAGGACAATAGGATCGGACACTTTTCCTAAGTAAAAATTTCTCTGTCAGAACTTATTGTCTAAAGTTTAAGCTGAAAAACAGTAAGAGGTTTCTTATGTAATTTTTTTAGCAACTGTAAATCCAACCACAGATTATCTTCAGATCTTTTACTTGCCAACGATTTTCCAATATAGTCATCTAGATTTTGCCATGAGCATGCAAGTAAAATACAAATGTTATCACTGCAGTTCAAGTAGCTCCCAATAGTTTAAAAAAACACATCAAAATCCCTTTAGAGAATGTTTCCATGATATATAAACTAATAAAGTGAGAACATAGTCATTTGCCTATAAACTACTTGAAGTGTCTTAATTTCAATTACATCTGCAATGTCAAAAAGATTGTCTACAACAAAGGAGGTAATATCAATGAATGAATAATATCTGTTGTTGTTGTTAAGTGTCATCAAGTCAGGTCCAACTCATAGCAACCTTATGTACAACAGAATGAAATACTCCCTGATGCTGTGCTATGATTACCACTACTGTCAGTGCTTCTCTGCCATTCACATTAGTACTATGTAAAATAAAGGCAATCATGTGAATGCTGATCCACAAGTGTATCTGAAAATTGAACAGTCCCAGTTTTATGGAATGTTATTTTAGTGAAGGCAAATAAATATGTGTATGTAATGGGAGTGGGTAGGTGTGCGAGCAAGTTGGAGAGATATGGAGACATGGAGATATCTCTAGGTTGTATAAAGAAAAGGAAAGCTGTAGCTGGGTTTGACAGAGATTAGAGCAAAAGAATATGCCTGAGAAAAATAATTATTATAGAATCAAAATATTTAAGAAAAAACTTCAAGTACACACACACACACACACACACACACATATTAGAGACAATACAACATGTTTGTGCAGTGGCAAAGAAACCTTAACCTATTTATGAAAACGTAAAATGATATGCAGAATGTATTACCTTAGAAAAACATAAGTCTGACTCTCAAGAATTTTTTTTCTATACATGATGTAAAATGTCAAGCAATTTTGATAGTATGACTGCAGTTGATAGGATCTGAGAAGCTGAGATCCAAGAGTCCCACCCACTACACATTGTAAAACCACTAATGTTTATGATTCTGTCCTCATACGCACACGTTCTCATAGATTAGGTACTTATTTTCTTTTACTTGAGAAATAGGCTTGGATAACATGCTCATTACTACTAATGAATAATGATTTAATTGCTTCCTTATTTGCATCTAATCATATAAAGGTCTTTAGTACATCCAATAATTTGAGACTGGCATGCCTGGGGGGTTAAATTTGTTCGTTTGGAGAATTCAATCATAACTATTGATTACTATTAGGATTTTGTGGCTAGAAAAGATATTTCCCAGTAATATGGAGTAATACAGATGTATATGGATAACATGTAGATAAGTTAATGTTGAGAACACATATTTTAAATATTTATTTACTTATTTCCCCCAAGCTATAAGGTGTGTCTTATAATCAGACTTCTAGAAACAAGAAAAGTTTACTAAAGTTTAGCTAAGTTTAAAAAGTTTAAAAGTTTAGCTAATACTTCATGAATTACTAATCTTTTTCAAGTTAGTTACAAAAAACTGCAATTGACAATACTACACCATAAGCACATGCATAATTTATATAAATAAAGATATCTGTGCATATTAATATAACAGTGCAGCAATGGGCCTGACTCATAAATGCAGTTCTATGGAGAGATTTGTGTTTTCTTCCTCTAGGCTCTGGCTCTCAGCTTCATTTTCCAGGATGGCCATAGTGTGGATCCTATTACATCTGCTCACCCTGTACCTTTTATAAAAGGGAGCATGTTCTGGTTTTATTACAGGAGACAGAGAAAACACTTTTTTACTCTACAAATATCCCAGACAAACATATCCCTGTGTGTCAGGGACCTGAAGTGGTTCATGTACCTACATTTTGTGTCCATCAGTGAGTTAGGGCAGTGGTTTTAGCATTACCAGAGTTTGGAGAAGATCAGCTTATAGCCTTACCAAAACAAAACAACACAACACAATACAAAATGAAAATACCTGGAAGGCAGGCAATGGTAAAGGGAAATGGATTTATCTACAGTTTTGGCCAGAGCTAGGGAAAGAAATCAGCCATAGCACCCTAGCATCCAATCCTGCCTGATCTTGGAAGCTAAGCAGGGTGGGCCTGCTTAGTCCTTGGATGGGAGACAGCCTGGGTATACCAGGGACTGCAGGCTAGTGAGAAGGACCTGGCAATCCACTCCCGAAATAATCTACCATCAAAAACCCTATGAATAAATCTTCACATCCTACACATCTGACAGAGGACTAATTTCTAGAATTTACCAAGAATTCAAGAAAGCAATTCCTAAGACAACAAATATTCTAATACACAAGTGAGCAAAGGAAGTGAATAGATAGTTCTCAAATGAAGAAGTCCATAAGGCCATGAAGCACATGATAAAATGCTCAATATCCCTAGCCATTAGGGAAATGCAAATCAAAAACACTCTGAGATTCCACCTAACTCCAGTAAGAATGGCCAAAATCAATAAAACAAATAATAACAAACACTAGCAAGGTTGTGAAGAAAAAGAAACACTCTTCCACTGTTGGTAGGACTGTAAATTGGTTCAATCACTTTGGAAATCAATATGGAGATATCTCAGAAAACTAAAAATGCAATGGCCATATGACCCTACTATTCTATTCTACTGCTATACTATACTATAGCTATTCTATGACTGAGAATATACCCAAAGGGAGATAAGTCATCATACCACAAAGACACCTACATCTCCATATTCAACACAGCACTTTTCACAATAGCAAGAAAATGGAATTAACCAAGGTGCCCATCAAAGAAGAATGGATAAAAAAAAAAAACTATGGAACATACACACAATGGAATACTACTGAGCAATAAAAAATGAAACAATGTTTTTTGCAGCCAAATGGATGGAACTGGAGAACATCATCTAAAGCAAATGAACACAAGCTCAAAAAGAGAAATACCATATGTTCTCACTCATATGTGGGAGCTGAATCATACTTAAAGGAAGAAAAAATCCCATACATAAATTGATATATAAAAATGCACAATTAAACTTAGCATAGAAGGGACAATACAAAGAGTAGAAAGAAGGAGGGAAGGAACTAGCAACTAGCAGAGGAAAGTGAAGATTGGAGAAGATGGGATGGAGAAAAGGGTCAATGTGGAGGTATGAATGGGGAGAGAATGATATCAATGTAAACAGCAGAACTTTGTGAGTATATTGGAAAAATAGGGGAATATAACCCAAATAAGAATTTGAGTTTTACTACATATTAGCCTTATGCTCCATAAACTTTGTAGGTTGATGAAAGTGTTGCTAGAAGTGATGTAAAGGATGCATAATGGGAAAAGGCAATGCCATGTTAGTCTGTGCCCCATTATCATTTACTAATAAAGAAAAAATAGATAATAAGATTTGACCCTATGAATAGCAGAGAAGCACTGACATAGTGCCAGGCATGACACAGAGTCTGGGAGTGTTTCATTCTGTTATACAGAGTCTCTATGAGTCACACCCGACTCCATGGCACCTAACAACAAAAAGGGAAAGAAAAATTCTTGGTTTCTTTCAGTCTTTCCTATAACAGTGCTACAATTTATAAAAAATATGAATCCAAAGTCAGAAAATATGCATCTGTGGATTTAGCTGTGAGATAAGTTATCAGAACTACAAGTCTTTTCCTTGGTCCAGGAACCAAGGGCTCAAACTGGTTCCTTTCTCAGCATGGGATTTCCTGGTGAAGTTTTAATAATTTTATTTCCTCAGGGCCCATTCTTTCTGGGTCTCTGTTACACTGTTACACTATGGTAGGCAGGGGGGAAAGGAAATAAGATGATTGACTTGAGCATGTTGGGGTCCACCTCAAGTTAATAATTGAGTCCATTCCACCTAAAACAAGTGGGTGGGAATATGAGAGGAAGGGTTTCCTGAAGAAACGCAGAGTTCATATCAACAAGAAGTGGTTGATACAGAGGGAACAGACAAGTATCTTCAATAAAATTACATAAGGAACTTGTAACTTATTACTTTATGGTAAATTTTCTGGGTATCTCACAAACTTTCTCAATAGTGGTAAAGCACAGCTTTTCATACAAGGTCTGAAGCTAAGTATATTTTCTGTTGTATGTTTAGGAAATGCTGTTATTTTACTAACATTGAGCAGCCTAAGAGGTCTCAAAAGGGAACTTACTAAGTAGAAATTTAGCAATGACATCCAAATACTCAAAGATTATTATTAGAAAGGCTGGTGTCCAGCTGTTCTCCTGCTCTACAAAAGGTAAAACCAAGGACATGCACTCAGGTTGGAGCATGAAGGTTTTACATGTACTCTAAGCAAAACTCTTCTGTGAGTAGGATTATTAAATCTGGGGATGCACTGTAAAGAGAGACTGTGTACTTTACCTGGAAGCCTATGTAAAAAATTCAGGGAAACCCCATTTAAAGGATAAACTGGGAAGCTTTTTAATAAATATTTAATAACCATGTTGTTGTTGTTGTTGTTGTTGTTGTTAGGTGCCATGGAGTTGGTATCTGATTCATAGCGACCCTCATAGGGTTTTCAATGGCTGACTGTTTTGGGATGCCTTGGGAGTGGATTGCGAGGTCCTTCTCCCATTTTTGCGGTGCTAGGAATTGACCTCAGGACTTCAGAGACTGCAGCGCAGCACTCTACCAACTGAGCTAAGTCCCAGCCCTTAATAACCATAGATTTTTTAAAAAGTTGATATTTTAAGATAAAAAGCATCAGCCATTAATAGAATAAAATAAGACAAATGATTTTCTCAATAGAATTAAATCCCCAATTCCTGATTTGGAATACTAAGTTAGAAAAAAATGTGTGATTATATCTTATAGGTACAGCTAATATATTTTAAAATATCAGCTGAAAATCTTGTATTTAAATAGTTACCTTTAAACAAAGTCTATTCTGCATATAAACACCATAGGTATAGGATTTTTAGAACATGGGAATAATTCTTTCTATGAAATACTAATAGTTTTTCTAGAAGCATAAAATCAACCATTTTTCACTTCTCTATAATTTAAATCATATTAGTATACATTAGTCATATTAGAAACCAAAATTCAATTTTGCTAGTCAGGGAGCTTGTGTCAAGCAATTATTGGATATAACAGCACTGTTATTGCCCACAGTTATGCATATGTTTTATTGAGAAAGTACCACTCAAAAGGAAAATGTAAAGCAAGAATATTGAAAATGGCAATCAAAAATCCATTAGAATCCATATATTTTCTATTTTTTAGCTTTGTAAAAGTTCCATATTTCTCCCTTTATGACTCCATATAAATGATACTCTACAGCAACACTTTTTTTTTTTCCTTTTTAAACTAACTTTGCAATAGGAAAGGCCCACAATGATGGTGAGTAAATGATACTTTTTTTAACATTAGAAGTTGGAGTATGGAAATAAAATCCTTGAATTTATATGACTTATTCACTATCAAACAATCTTAGAAATATATTTTTGAATGTGAACATTTAGAAATGGATTTTTAAATTTTCATAGTTACTAAGAAATACTGCTCTTTTTAAATGAACACTGAATTTGGTATCAGTAAAATTCATCTCAATGTTGAAATTAATTCTATTTTTAAAAAGCAAGAATAAAAAAGAAATATCCAGTTTTGTATTTTTAATGATAAAATTAATGAAAGGATTTTGGGGCTGGGATTTAGCTCAGTTGGTAGAGCACTGCGCTGCAGTCTCTAAGGTCCCGAGTTCAATTCCCAGCACCACAAAAATGGGAGAAGGGCCTGGCAATCCACTCCCAAGGCAATCCCGAAACAGTCAGCCATTGAAAACCCTGTGAGGGTCGCTATGAGTCGGATACTGACTTGAAGGCACCTAACAACAACAACATAGCAAAATTAAATGAAAAAATGTGATATGTTATTATATTGCTAAAAGCTATTAAGCAAAGTGCTTGCTTGGTACAAATACATGGAAATGCATAAAATTTTATTTTCCATGATTAATTCAGATACCTACCAGTACCACTGAGCAGCTGGGTACCCCTGTGGGTTCTTGGATCCTTGAAAAAGAAATAAAAAATGGACCCAGAAAGGAACTTTGAGCATGGTATATTTTGAGTTAGAGAAGGGGAGAGTGCCATGAGTACAAGGGCAAGCCAACTTGGGACTTAGGCTGGCATGGAGAGAAGGGAGACAGAAAGGCAAAGGGAGAGAAAAAGTTATGCCTTCTGAGACAGAAATCAGAAAGTGGGCAGGTCCAGCAGTGAGGGTCCATGAACAGCTTGTACACTTCTGAGTTAGAGATGTGGGAGTGTGCAGGTCTAGCAAAGAGGCTACAGATGACTATGAACATCTGCAAGCAACTGCAGACATCTATGGAGACTGTGGACAACTGAAGACAACTGCATATAGGAGTGAGGCTTTGGGGGTTTTTAAGTCCTTAGCTCATTAAAGGGATGGACATTTCTCTCCTCTTTTTGATCTTCTCAGTTTTCTTTCACCATTTGCCTTTGTTAGTGTTCTTAGGTTGTAAAATAAGTTTTCTTCTGTATTAAAAGAAGAACCATGCATCAAAATAAACTCCCCGTCCTAGCCCAGACATGTTGTCTTTATATGTAAAAGGTGTTATTACCCACTGACCAGGCCACTTGTAAAATGTATTACTCAATACTGACCAGGCCATCTGTACAAGGGTATCATCTAGCAGTTGTGAGATTCGCAAAGGATACTATCTACAAGGAAGTACTGACCACCAGATCAAGCCATTTGTCTCAGCGGAAGCTCACATTGATATTCATGTCTCAAAAGGTACCTGGGAAGTAGATGGCTGCACAGGCTCCTCTATTCCCTTCTTCCCTCCTAGGATACCTTATGATCAACATATTTGTTAGATCATGAATGTATGATAAGTTATTTTTGGACTTCAAAGGACTCTTAGAACATTGAAAATTCTGACCTTTGAGAGCAGGTATTTCTACTCAGAGAAAATTGCACCATGTAGGTGATACAAAATTATCAAATTACTCTCATCTGTGATTTACAAATGTGCAGTTTTGAAAGACTTTGATACAAAATGATCTGAACCAGCAAAAGCAATAATACTTCTTTCTGCATCTGTGGCAGATTTTAAATATATGTTTTATATAAAACAAATCCTATATCCCTTGTTTTATACTACCAGGTCTTCTTTCGTTTTATATATTTAATGGTTTATTCACATAATAAATATAAATTTACAAATTCAACTATTGGGATGTTTTGGATTCTTAAGAATATGTCCCCCACACGTCTGTCAGTTTGCCGCACTGTGGGGGCTTGCGTGTTGCGATGAGGCTGAGAGCCCTGCCACTGTAAACTCGGACATGAGCAAGGTTACCCATGGTGGACAGGTTTTCAGCTGAGCTTCCAGACTAAGACAGACTAGGGAGTAGGACCTGGCAAGCACTCCTGAAACAACTAGCCATTGAAAACCCTATGGATAGCAAAGAAACACTGTCAGATACAGTGCCGGAAAATGAGGCCCGCAGGTTGGAAGGCACTCAAAGACTACTGGGGAAGAGTTGCCTCCTCAAAGGAGAGTCTACCATGATGACAGAAATGGAGTAAAGCCCCAGAGTGCTCAACTTGCTGATGTGGCACAACTCAAAATGAGGAGAAACAACTGTAAACATCCATTAATAATTGGAACATGGAATGTACGTAGTATGAATCTAGGAAAATTAGAAATTGTTAAAAGAGAAATGGAGCACACAAACATTGACATTCTAGGCATCAGTGAGCTAAAATGGACCGGCATAGGCCATTTTGAGTCAGACAATCATATGGTCTACTATGCTGGGAATGATAAATTAAAGAGAAATGGGGTTGCATTCATCATCAAAAAAGACATTTCAAGATCTGTCATGAAATACAATGTTGTCAATGATAGAATAATATCCATATGCCTACAAGGAAGGCCAGTTAATATGACTATTACTCAAATTGATGCACCCACCACTAAGGCCAAAAATGAAGAAAGGGAAGACTTCTATCAGCTTCTGCAATCTGAAATAGATCAAACATGCAGTCAAGACATACTGATAATCACTGGTGACTGGAATGCAAAGGTTGGAAACAAAGAAGAAGGCTCAGTAGTTGGAAAATATGGTCTTGGTGACAGAAACAAAGCTGGATATCACACTATAGAATTTTGTCAGACCAATGGCCTTTTCATTGCAAATACATTTTTTCAACATCATGAACGGAGACTATACACTTGGACTTCACCAGATGGAACATACAGGAATCAAATTGACTACATATATGGAAAGAGACAACGGAAAAGCTCTGTACAAAATGTCAAAACAAGACCAGGTGCTGACTGTGGATCACACCATCAACTCCTCATATGCAAGTTCAAACTGAAGCTGAAGAAAATTAGAATAAGTATACGAGAGCCAAGGTATGACCTTGAGTATATCCCACCTGAGTTCAGAGACCACCTCAAGAATATGTTTAATGCATTAGACACAAATGATAGGAGACCAGAAGAGTTGTGGCATGACATAAAAGTTATCATTCAAGAAGGCAGCAAAAAGTTCTTAAAAAGACAAGAAAAAAAGAAAAGACCAAATTACATGTCAAAAGAGACACTGGACCTTGCCCTGGAACTTCGAGCAGCTAAAGCAAAAGGAAGACATGATGAAGTTAAGGAACTAAACAGAAGATTTCAGAAGGCAGATTGAAAAGACAAAAACAAATATTATAATGACATGTGCAAGGAGCTGGAGGCAGAAAACCAAAAGGGAAGAACATGCTCTGTGTTTCTCAAGCTTAAGGAAGTGAAGAAAAAATTCAAGCCTCAAGTGGCAGTAGTGAAAGATTCTACAGGGAAAATATTAAATGATGCAGGAAACATCAAAAGAAGATGGGAAGAATATACAGAGTCATTATACAAGAAAGAATTGGTAGATGGCCAACCATTCCAAGAAGTTGCATATGAAGAGGAACCAATGGTGTCGAAGGACGAAGTAGAAGCTGCCTTGAAAGAACTGGTGAAACACAAGGCTCCAGGAATTGATGGGATACCAATAGAGATGTTTCAACAAACAGATGCAGCATTGGAGGTGTTAACATGTTTATGCCAACAGATTTGGAAAACAGCTACTTGGTCAATTGACTGGAAGAGATCCATATTTGTGCCTATTCCCAAAAAGGGGATCCAACTGAATGTGCAAACTATCGGACAATATCATTAATATCACACACCAGCAAAATTCTACTAAAGATCATTCAGAAGTGACTGCAGCAGTATACAGACAGGAATTACTGGAAAATCAAGCAGGATTGAGAAAAGGGCGGGGAACCAGGGACATTATTGCTGATGTCAGGTGGATATTAGATGAAAGCAGAGAATATCAGAACGATGTCTATCTATGTTTTATTGACTATGCAAAAGCATTTGATTGTGTGGATCATAACAAATTATGGATAACACTTCGGAAAATGGGAACACCAGAACACCTAATTGTTCTCATGAGAAATCTGTACATGAACCAGGAGGCAGTTGTTCGAATAGAACATGGAAACACTGAGTGGTTGAAAGTTGAGTAAGGTGTGCATCAGGGCTATATACTTTCACCCTGTCTCTTCAATTTATACGCTGAGCAAATAATCTGAGAAGCTGGACTTTATGAGGAAGATGGTGTCATCAAGATTGGAGGAAGACTCATTAACAACCTGCATTTGCAGATGACACAACTCTGCTTGCTGAAAGTGAAGAGGATTTAAAACATAACTGATGAAGATCAAAGATCATAGTCTTCAATATGGGTTATGACTAAACATCAACAAAACAAAAATCCTTACAACTGGGTCAGCATGCAACTTCACAATAAATGGAGAAAAGATCGAGGTTTTCTAAGATTTTTCTTCGCTTGGCTCTATAATCAACACCCGTGGAAACAGCAGTCAAGAAATCAAAAGACGCATTGCTCTAGGAGAAGCTGTGGCAAAGATCTCTTTAGAGTATTGAAAAGCAAAGATGTCACATTTGAAGACACAGGTGTGTCTGACTCATGCCATGGTATTTTCAGTGGCATCATATGGTTGTGAAAGCTGGACATTGAACAAGGGAGACAGAAAAAGAATTGATGCTTTTGAATTGTCATGCTGGAGACGTCTATTGAATATACCATAGACTGCCAAAAGAACCAACAAATCTGTCCCAGAAGAAGAGCAACCAGAGTGCTCCTTGGAAGCAAGAATGGCTAGACTGAGTCTTACATATTTTGGACATGTAGTAAGGAGAGATCAATCCCTGGAGAAGAACATCATGTTTGGGAAAGTGGCAGGTCAATGCAAAAGTGGAAAACCCTCCACCAGATGGATTGACACAGTGTCTGCAACAATGGGCTTAAACATCAATAAGATAGTTTGCCTGGCACAGAATCAGCAAGTGTTTCTCGATCTGCTGTACATAGAGTCACTATGAGTCGGACTCGACTCGATGGCACCTAACAACAACAAGAACAACAACAACAACATGTCAGTTAAATTTTAAGATCTGGTGAGTGAAAAATTATTGGTATATAGTGGCCAAATCATCATAGTTACCCCCAAATACTGTACATTTCTTTATTTCAATGTCATTGTTTTGTACCATAACTAAGAACATTTACTTTCAAAGACATTATATTGGATCAGTTTGTGTGTGAACTCCTATGTTGTCAAAGAGGCTAAATTCCTAGCTCAAGTGTTCTCAGCAATATAATCTGAGCTGTACCCCTCCAGTGGCATTTCTACCTGTTTATAAAGTGCAGCTCTCTGCAGAAGTCTTTATCTTGGTTGTCCTTATTGATAAAGATCAGGCTGCTATAACCCTAAAGAATAACATGATTCACTCTGAGAAAGCTGAACGATACATGGTACATATTTTCTGGCCTGCTAAGAGGACTCTAAATATGGCAGAAGATTATGACTTCTTATTCTGAGAAATGATCTAAATTCATGGTGAAGATACATGCTTTGTCTCTTTTATGCTACTGTTTTTGGAGAATTAAATCTCAGAGTAATATGTAAATGAGAGAGACCTATGGTAAAAAAAGTACAGAAAACTATTATTTGGACAGGTCTCTTTCACACTGCTACTTAGTTTTTCTCAGTTGTGTTATTTATATTTAACTCCTAAATAAGCTTTAACTACTCACTCTGTAAATGTGAATTGAAATATTATATTCTCAATTTATATCTATGGAACTGGCATTATGAAAAGTTAAACTGGCTGGTTTAAAGTCAAACATGTGGCAATGATTGCTGAAACAAAGACAGAATCATGGTTTTCTAAGAAGGTATCATAGCCTCCACCCATTACCACAGGTATTTGCATACTTAAGTAATATATCTCACAGAAATTCCTTAAAATACAATTCTTAAGGTTGAGTCTTTTTCCTATGCTATTAAAAAATCCCTATACAGACTAATACTTTGTCAACAAATACCACTTCTTTTTGATGGCTAAGGAAACAGCATGAGCAATCAGGAAAAGTAAGGGACATCATGAGTTAGATGATCTCAAGAAACATAGATCTAGTTTGACAGTAATAAAAGGAACACCTAATGCTTATATGATTTCCGCAATGATCTTAGACTATGAATATTGTCTGCTGCTCAATCTTTAATGGTGCAACACAAGAACCATGTTGGACCTGTTTACCTGACAGGCTTGTAGTAAGGTAATGAACCATGACAGTAGTTTCATATAAAAAGCTGTGTACCTCTTACATAAAGCTGATTTTCAGTTGTGAAAAACATACATTTTTATGACCTTTCAAAAAGTTACAGTTGAAGGAGGGACCCTCACAATTTTGACTATGTGAAAAAGAACTCTTATAAGCCAATGGCTGAAATTAGCATTATAAAATGCAAATATTTGCAGGTATTGTTCTGAGAAGGACATAGACAGGCAGGCAGTAATAAATTTCTTTTTTTCTAATCCTAGGGCTTATAGGAAAAAAAAACAGACAAACAAACAAAGATATCTGTATCAGAAAAGTAAATCCTCTCTTGATTCTTGTTTTACCAAGTCCTTACTTTGTAAGTTAGATAAGAATTACCTGACTCCACATATAATTATTTTAATCTAGGTTTTCCCAAAACCTTTAGTATGCTGACATGCCATATGGACCTGAAAGAGATTTATAGTATTTGGAAGATTCTGACATTTTTTTTACTATTAACACTATTATCCCTTGAAACTCTATTACAACATTGGAATAACATTGATAAAATGCTACCCATTAACTTTAGAATGCTTATCAAATAGACACATGGACTTTTTGACCTGCCTATCTTTAAAGGCATCTCACTTTCAACAAGTGAAATCTAAATGCATTTTGGATCTAAGATATGCATTGTCTACAGTCAGTGGCACTACTTTTACCTGGTTGTCCAAGAAAGAAACTTGGAAGTCACTGTAGAGTAATCCTTCATACACAATTGTCTCTGGTAAACTAAGTAAAATGAGAAGAATCCTTACAGAGAGTGTCTAAAGGAAATTTTAAAGAGTACTCTTTGCTATGTTCTGAAGGTTTGTATTCTCCCATAATTCATACGTTGATATCTAATCAACAATGTAATAGTATTAGGAAATGGAGTCTTTGAAAAGTGATTAGTTCATGAGGGGGTAGCCCACTTGACTGGGATTAGTTCCCTTATAAAAAAGGCCCAGAGTCTTGCCCCTTTAACTGAGTGAGAACACAGCAAGAAGTCATCATTCTATGAATGAGAAGTAGGAAGTCACTAGACAATGGGTCTGCCAGTTCCTTGATCTTCAGCTTGTCAGCTTTCAGAACTATGAGAAATAAATTTTTGTTGTTTATAAGCTACCTAGCTTATGGTATTTTGTTATAGCAGCCCAAAGGTAGTTTCATTTTGGCAGAGGCATATGAGGCAGTTTCATTATGGCATTTAAAATGATATATAAACAATAAGCTTGGCAAATTTAAGCCTTAACTCTCTTCCCATGAATTATTAATTTTCATTATTTTAATTTGCTTTGAACTCACTTTTACTTAATTACATTAAGAGGTTCTTGGTAATGTTTATGAGTATTATTGTATCAGTAAGGGTTCTTAAAGGAACAGAACCAGTAGAAACTACATATATATAGCTTCAAATATATATATATATATATATATATATATATATATATATATATATATATCATATATATATCATATATATATTATATATATAGATAGATATAGATATAACAGGATCTGTTAGATTAGCTTATATGATGGAATGAAATGGTTTCACAGCAGAGCCCATAGAGATACTGGTAGCAACTCAGTCAGAAAGTTGGAAACCTAAAAAGTTTCTAATGTGGAAAACTGGAAGTGCCCTAGAAAGTCTGATGTTGAGTTCATGTGGAAGGTGAGGAAACTATTGGGGTTAGGGGTAGTAGAGTGACACCATAAGTTAGCTCAGGAGGTGCATCGTTAAGGTGTACAGATAAGAATTAAGTGCTGTTAAAGACACATATTTCAAAATGGTGAAAGGAATTCTTACAAGGAATTTGTCTGGGCTTATGTTGATTATAAACATGGTCCTTAATCTTGCTTGTAACATTCTCAGAGAAGCACAGGATTACAGATGAAAAAGTAAAGTTACACACATTTTGACCTTAAGTGTGGCTATTTTAACATTTTCATTTGAAATATTGACCCCAATCCCCAAAATAATGTCTCTGTGCAGGCAGTCTTCACACAGCTCTGTTGAAATCTTTGAGTCTCAGCCAATAAGGCACCAGATACCAGGATGAGGCCTCTATTCCTTCCTACGCCCCCTTAATTTTCCCTGTCTTTCTATCCTACATCAAGAAGTTCTCCAAATATATATATATATATATACTTTGTAAGAAGAAATTATGAACTTTTAAAAAATGTTTTAAAAAATTTAAAATTTCTATTGGAGACTATAGGAACCCATTCCTAAAGAGGAAAGTGAACAGATAACCTTACTATAGGGAAGCAGGGATCACTTTACCTAGGAAACTTGATCATGGACTGATTTCTAACCTATATTTCTTAAGACATGGCACCATGGCACAATCCTGTAATCCCATGTACCGAGGAGGATCAGGCAGGAGGATAGCACATCTGTGTCCAGAGGCAGCCTGCCCATTTTAGCAAGAGCTAGTCTCAAAATAAAAAATAAAAAAGGGACAGAGGGCACAGCTCAGTGGTAGAGCACTTGCCTACCATATGCAAGGGCCTGGGTTCAATGTTTATCCCCCAGTACTGTAAAAAAAAAAAAGAAAAAGAAAAAAGAAAACAGAAAAGAAAAGACTTGAGGGGTAGTTTTGAACATAGTCTTTCTTCAAAAACATACAGCAGAGAGAAAAAAAGCTAATCATTGTGCTCAATTTATTAACTGAAAATAAATAATATTTTGATAATATATTTTAAAATTTTTCTTATATAATTGTTACTTGAGTTAGTTTAGCAATTGCCAGGCTAAAAAGAGGAAGAAGGGGATTAAGAATGACTCCTGCTGTGAGGGATAATAAAGACCGTGTAAAACTAAAATGGTGTCTACCTCCCAACATTGGAGAAGACATTTTTCAAAGGACTCTGCTCCCCAATCTATAGGTACCAGATTCTTAGCCTTTTAAAATATCTGCCTCTAAGCCCATTCCTTTGAAAGCAGTATGAAGTCTATTAACCTATTTTAGGCATAGATGCTTGAAGTGAAGTGTTTCTTGCTCCCAAAGCTCAAATTGCGCTATAAAAAGTATTTGACTTTAGATCTGTATAGTAGCAATTGGTAGTTGGCACCAAGTTGGGTCCAAGTCATAAGTAGCTCTTCTCTATTGTCTGCTTTCACTTCTTGAAGGTCTACTACCTTTTAGTAAACTTTACCTGTATTCTCTACTATGACTTCTGTTTTGGGTATAAATACTTTTATACACTGAACACAAAAGATAGAGGTTTGCTGCTGCTGGCCTCCAGGACCCACATTCCTCAGTAACAATTTGAAGAATTATTATAAGGCAAGAGATTAATAACATTGAGTAAGGAATTATTTTGTATTTTGGTTTCCTATCTACATCAAGCCTGCAGCTGTAGCCCTGTGGCATCCGATCCCGTCAGATCTCTGAAGCTAAGCAGGGTTGGGCCTGGTTAGTACCTGGATGGGAGACTGCCTGGGAACACCAGAAGCTGTAGGCTTGGGAGAAGGACCTGGCAACCCCCTCCCAAAAATAAATCTGCCATTGAAAACCCTATGACCAGCAGAGAAGCACTGATAATAGTGTTTCCCTTGTTGTATAGAGGGTCGCTATGAGTCAGATACCGACTCGACGGCACCTAACAACAACAACAACAACATCTACATCAAACAACTTTTTGTATATTGTGTTAGAAAAGTGCTCACATTTCATTGTTTTGATTTCTGTATTTTCAATTTTTCAAGGAATACTTATTTTTTTATTTTTTATTTTTTTTTTAGTATGTAGGGGTTGAACCCAGAGCCACACACATACTTCACAATTGCTCTACCATTGGGGCTGGGTCACTGGAATTAGAGGTGTGTGCCACCAACACCAGAAAGAAGATTTGTTTAAAAGATTTTTATTCTCCTTTGAATTGTCTTCACAGCTTTGTTGAATTTCAGTTGAATATATATATATATATATATATATATATATATATATATAGTTGTTGTTGTTGTTAGGTGCCGTCAAGTTGGTATCTGACTCATAGCGACCCTCATAGGGTTTTCAATGGCTGACTGTTTTCGGGATTGCCTTGAGAGTGGTTTGCCAGGCCCTTCTCCCATTTTGCGGTGCTGGGAATTGAACTCGGGACCTCAGAGACTGCAGTGCAGTGCTCTACCCACTGAGCTAAATCCCAGCCCATATACATACATACATACATACATACATACATACATATATATATATATACACATACATATATACACACACATATGGGTTTACTTTTTAATTCTTTATTTTGTTCTGTTGATCTGTTTGTTTATCCTTTCATCAATATTACATTGTCTTAATTGTCATACATTTATAGTAAGTCTTGAAATCAGGTAATGAGTGTCTTCAATATCTATATAGATATTTAAGGATTTTTTGGATTTCTATATAAATTTCATTATATAGATTATATAGATACCTTTCCAAAAATTATATAGATATTCTAGGTTCTTTGCATTTCTATATAATTTCTTTAGTAGCCTGTCACTTTCTACCAAAAAAAAAAAAAAAAATTCTGCTGGGATGTTTAGTAGAATTACATTGCATCTATAGATAGCTAAAATAAATAATTTGACAATATTTAGTTTTTAAAGTCTGTAACTATTGCTTGTCTCTAATTATTTAGGTTTTCTTTTTTCATCTCAACAACACGCTAATGTTTTCTGTGGAGAGGTCTTCCATACCTTTTATTAAATGTATCATTAAATATGTCATGATTTTGCTGGCATAAGAGATAGTGTGAAATATAATTTCTTTTTATAATTTTTCTGACATTAATTAGAATCATACTTTACTTTTTGTATTGCCTGTATATCAGCTTATTAAAATCAAATATTAGTTCAAAGAGATGTTTCTAGTTTTTTTGTGATTTTCTATATAAATAATTTCATTGTCATTGAGAAAAAAGAATCTTACTGCTTCCTTTACAAACTCAGATTTTTATTTGTTTCCAAAAGCAATTATGAGGTAGGTTATTATGTTTCAAACCTATATGTAGCATACATTAATTTTACATACAATTTTTAGTTCAGTGACACACTTGGTTCTATTGAACTGTACCTCCCTAATGTAAGGAAAAGACACTTTTTCTGTGGGTACCACATTCATTGTCTACCCATGAACTTGCATCCTATGTCTGATCACCCCTTCCTGAGTGCTTGAATTTTGAAGCAGATTTGCTAGACACCCCCAATGGTCACATAAGCCAGTTCTTTGTAATAAAACAATATGTAATCTTTTATAAAACTGTGATTTCCTCCTCATTTTGTTTGTGTTGTTGATCCTGGACTGACTTATTTTGCATATTTTACTTACAACTTATTTTAAATCAGACTAATGCATTGCTATCAGTCAAAGTACTTCTACAAACATTAACATATATACTTAAAAAATTATCATTTTGTTGTCTCCTACCTAAAATTTTTATCATAAAGTATAATCACTTCCTTGACTTGAAAAAGAATTCTGCCAGCTACATATAGTGACAATTCTGCTTGTTCATATTAAGGAGTTTATTTTTGAATACTATTAATACATTTATGTCCATGAATCTGCCCAGCATATATATGCAAGAATTTTGATATTATGTTAATATGTGTCCAGTCAGAAATTTATGGAAATATTTCAAGAAATTCCTAAGTCTGACATAACAAAAATGTATGTACACATATAATTAACATTTAAAACCATTTAAAATGAAAATTTGCTTTCTCATCTATATTAAGCCTTATAATTTAGTCTTAACTGATAAAGATTTGATTGTTATTTCCATTTTTTCCACAAATAATACTTTTCTCTGACTGTACATATTATTTCTTTTTAAATTTTTCTCCTAAATTTAAAGTTTCACTCTGAGATATCAGATCATTTCAACCTCTATAATTTCTGAGATTTCCCATCAAATTTTGTGTTTTTTTATTGTTGTTGTTGCTTCTGGGGTGAGAATAATCACGTCTTCTGAAGCTGAAATATTCAATTCCATTCACCTACATGTTCCAAAATATGACATAAGTAGTTAAAGGTGAGAGTGGAAAGGCACCATTGCTGAAGAGCTATTCCTGCTCATTTGTTTTCCACTTGGCCGCTTTATATGTATAGGCTGTTGTAATTTGAAAGTGAAGTATAAGTATATGCAACAGTAAAGAAGAAGGCAATGAAGCCTGCAAGCTCACTGTAAATTGAGTCTTTTAACAAAATATTATCTTCCAGAAGATGATCTTTATGCTTCTATCTCTATGCTTCTTCAAAATGAAAGTTACAACAAAGATTATAATTTTATATGGTTCCTGATTTTATATATAGTAGTTTTAATATTAAAAGCTAGTTGTAATTCTCATTGAACTCAGCTATTATTTGGGAGCTAAAGAGTCTATTATTTTTTAAGAAAGAAAAATAAGTATTTTCCACCACACTTCCAAATCAATTGGAACAAAGTGCCCTTCTAAAGCTTAAAAAGAACAGAGAAGGAAGAGGAGGCTTCATAATAACTGACTTCAAACTATACTATAGGACTATAGTGGCAGAAACAGATTGGTACTGGCCCAAAAGTAGACTTGAAGACCAATGAAATATAATTGAAGATCCAGAGATACACCCATGCAACTACAGCTATCTGATCTTTGACAAAGGAGCTAAGGATACTCAGAGGAGGAAAAAAATGGCCTCTTCAAAAAATGGTGCTGGGAAAATTGGATATCCATCTGGAAAAAAAATGAAATTATACCCATATCTCTCAATTTCCATGAAAATAAACTCAAAATGGAGACCTCAAGGTAAAAGCAGAAAACTTAAAACTACTAGAAGAAAAGTTAGGAAACACCCTCCAACACATAGGCATAGCAAAGTATTTCCTTAACAAGACTCCAATCATCAAAGACATGGCTCCAAGAATTGACAAATGGGATGACATGAAATTAAAAAGCTTGTGTACAGCAAAGGAAACCATCAACAGAGTTAAGGAAGAGCCCACTGAAGGGGAGAAAATCTTTACATGCTATACATCTGGCAGAGGACTAATTTCTAGAATTTATATATATAAAAAAAACTCAAGAAAGCAAATACCAAGACAACAAATAACCCAATACATAAGTAGGCAAAGGAAATAGACAGTTCTCAAATGAAGAAGTTCATAGGGCTAAGAAACACATGACAAAATGCTCAATATTCCTAACCATTAGGCAAATGCGAACCAAAACAACTCTGAGATTATATTTAACTCTAGTAAGAGTGGCCAAGAACAACAAAGCAAACAATGACAAATGCTGGTGAGGATACAGAAAAAAGGGAACCCTTCTACAACATTCCCTTTATAGTTATGGGATTATAAATTAGTTTAACCACTGTGGAAACGAATATAGAGATAGCTCAAAAAACTAAAAATAGAACTGCCAGATGACCCAGGTATACTACTTCTAGGAATATACCAAAAGAGAGACAAGTCATCATACCGCAGAGACACCTATATCTCTATATTTAATGCAGTGCTCTTCACAATAGCAAGGACATGGAACCAACCAAGATATCCATCAACAGAAAAATGGATTAAAAATATCATGGTACATATATAGAATGGGAGAAGGACCTGGCAACCCACTCCCCCAAAACAATCAGCCATTGAAAGCCATATGAATAGCAGAGAAGCACTTACAATAGTGTTTTGCCCATTGTTCATAGGGTCACTACAAATCAAACACCAACTCAATGGTACTTAACAACATCAACATGCACAATGGAATATTACTCAGAAATAAAGTAGAATGAAATGATATTTGCAGCAAAATGGATGGAACTGGAGATCATCATCTTAAGTGAACAAACAGGCTCAAAAACAGAAATACCCTATATTCTCACTCACACATGGGAGCTGAATCTTAAAGGAAGAAAAAACTTTACCTAAGCACATACATAAAAATGAACAATTACACTTAGCTTAAAAGGGAAAATATAAACAGAATAGAATGAAGTAGGGAGGGGATTAGCAAAGGGAAGTGAAGGTTGTGGAAGGTGGGAAGGGGAGGGGAAACAATGTAAAGGGATAAAGAGGGAGAGAACAATCTTAATGTAAATGATGTAACTTCACAAGTACATGGGAAAAATTGGGGAGTATAACCATGAATGCCTACAAGTTTTAGTACATACTGATCAAAAGTTTCCATGAACTTTGTAAATTGATGAAAGTATAACCAAAAGTGATGTAATAGTTGCACAATGGAAAACCCAAATGCTGTATTACTCTGTACCCCACCAACATTTATTAATAAAGGGAAAGAAAAAACTTGATGAGGGTCAATATGAGTTGTATCCAACTCAATGGCACCTAAAAGCAATGACAAAAAAGACTTTCAAGGATTAATGTAAGTTTGATTATATTACTCAAATGAAGGCCATGAACATTCAGGTACAGAGTCTACCAATCTTTCATTGAAAGAATTTTATTTTTCTTAAGGCATTGTCACATTTAAAATTTTCTCAAAGAAGGAGATATATACCTGTGAAAATGTAGGACATTTCCCCAAAGGGACTTGGCATAATCTTAAATCAGTTGTGATCTGCCAATGGTCTGGGATCTAAAAAATGAGTAGGATCATTAGTCTCCACTGTGGTGGCTCAAGCTTTCTACAGTGGAGTATTTGTTTTTATACAGGTCAAGTAACATTTTAGTAATTGACTCATGACTTTTATTATAGCACTCAATTAGTTAATATGAGATTCCTGTAACCAAAAACATTCTTATATTTTTCTGCTACCCATTTATAGTATATCTTTTACATAGTTTAAGTATGTGTATAAGTATAAATATATCTATTAAAACATCAAATTAAGAAGCTTCTGCACAGCAAAAGAAACAATTAACAGAATCAAGCAAACCGCCACAGAATGGGAAAAAAAATCTTCGCATTTTATACATCTGACAAAGGTCTAATTACTAGAATTAATAAAGAACTCAAGAAAAAAAAAAAAAA
>VMDO01009161.1:53804-79160 GCA_007922755.1 Pedetes capensis | reverse complement strand
TTTCCGAAGTGTTATCCATAATTTGTTGTGATCCACACAATCAAATGCTTTTGCGTAGTCAATAAAACATAGATAGACATCTTTTTGATATTCTCTGCTTTCAGCTAATATCCACCTGACATCAGCAATGATGTCCCTAGTTCCCCGCCCTCTTCTGAATCCCGCTTGATTTTCCGGTAATTCCCTGTCTATGTATTGCAGCAAAATTCTACTAAAGATCATTCAGAAGCGACTGCATGGCAAAATTGGGATGTTCATAAAAGACATTTGTGTTTTATTTTAAAATGAATCAGCCAGGCACCGTGGAGCATGCCTGTAATCTCAGCTATTTGGAAGGCTGAGGCAGAAGGATCACAAGGTCAAGGTCAGGGGCAGCCTGCACAACTTAGTGAGACCCTGCCTCAAAATAAAAAACATAAATAAGGGGTTGACTCAGTGGTAAAGAATTTGCCTAGCATGTTTGAGATCCTGGGTGCAATCCACCAATACTGAAAAAAAGTCTGCTACAAATTCTTACAAAAATCTGGTTAAGGAGGAAAAGAGGAAAGCTTACCATTAACCCCCTTTTTTCACTACTGGTGTTCCAATTCAAGGCCTTGCGCATAGTAGGCAAGGGCTCTACCACTAAAGTACATTCCCATCCCCATTATATTTTTTATTCACCACTCAACTTAGTCTATAAATTCTCTGTCTAACCATAACAAGACTAGAGAGAACATAGCCAAGGATTCCTTGCCAAGTGGTTGGGGAACAAATTAAATTTCCTACCACAAATACAGTTTAAACTCTAGGTGAAGAGTCACAGTTTTTATTACAAGCATCTTAATATGTATACTTTTCTCTAATAAACATACAAAATAAAACAAGCACTGCAGTTTCCACAGCCTCAACATTAAGGGAAATTTGGAAATTTACAATGAAGTCTAGAGTTAAACTAGAGAAAGTTTATAGGAGCACTTATGCAAACAAACTACTCAAGGTTATGACAACAAAATTAGAATAAATAAGCATTAATTATTTTCATTTTCTCTTTTATGTAAAGAAAAATCAGAATGGAATTTGTAAAAAGAATGCATGATTGTTATAAATTATTCAAGCACTGCACAGAGGTTAAAATAATTCAAATGTCACCACTTATAAATAATTAGCATTTACATTAGCAGAGCATCATCCTAGATATTTTTGTGCATGTGTTCTAGACAGAGGAAAAAATACATTGAAACATTTTTATAGGTATGTGGTTGTTTTATATATGCTGTTTGATAAGTTGTTCAATTTAACTTCATTTATATTTAAAACTTGCAAGTGAAGCCAAAGGGAAGCTGAAAGAATTATAAAATTCCAAAGCAGTATTTTATTCACTTCAAAATAGTTTTTAAAAATTCTTCTGTAATTACAAAAATAAGGTTTGGAGAAAAGAAAAACATGGGATCAATCACTTTTATATTCTGCTATAATTTGGATATGGAAGGTCCCCCAAAGTCCCACATGTTAAAACCTTTTGACTACCAATTTCAAATCAAAATATATGACAATAAGTATTTTATTTCCAGAAATTCTTCATTACAATGGACAGAACAAGAACATGATCAGCAAAATAGTTGAAATTCATAATGAGTAAAATGGTAAGGTATAAAACATTTCCTACACAAGGGTACATTGCACATTGTACAGATAGATTTTGTTCTCTGTGCATGGTTAATGGCAGGTAATCCCCCTGGCATTTCTGTGACACTTCATGGGCCATGTGTGTCTCTATGGTAGTCAAGAGAGAAGGACCTGGTAGCCCACTCCTGAAACAATCCACCACTGAAAACCCTACAAATGGCAGAGAAGCACTGACAATAGTGCCAGGCATGGCACAGTGTCAGGTCATGTTTCATGTGTTGTACATAGGATTGATGGCACCTAACAATAGCAACAACAATATGGTAGTCAAAGAGTTAAAGGCAGGGTCCCAGTGCTATGCTATTTGTAGGTGATAGAAGGATCAAAAAATGGTACTTTGTGAAAGGGTCATAGGTCATCAGGGTGTCCCCCTGAAGAGGATTATGGGACCTCAGTTCCTTCCCCCTTCTCTCTTTCCTCCCTGACTCATGATGGGATCAATTTTTTTTTGTGTGTGTGTGTGTGTGTGTGTGTGTGTGTGTGTGTGGTACTGGAGGTTGATCCCGGGGCCTCACGCCTGCATGCTTTGCAAGTGCTGGACCACTGAGCTGCACCCCCAGCCCTTTTATTTATTTATTTTTTCCTTACTTCCGGAGACAGGGTCTCGCTAAGTTACATAGACTTCCTCTGGTCTCGAACTTGCAATCCTCCTGGCTCCGCCTCCCAAGCCTCTGGGATTACAGACGTGCGGTGCGCCACCATGCCCAGCTGATGGGAGCAATTTTGCTCCACCACACAGTCTTGCCATGATGTGCTACCTTGCCACAAGCCCAAAACAACAAGGCCAACCAATCATGGACTGGAATCTCTAAAATAAACCTTTTACTTTATAAGTCAATTATCTCAAGCATTTTCTAATAGTAATGAAAAGCTGACTAATACATATTCCATATTTCAATTTAGGCATTATCATTTGATTCCTCCCGTGAAAGATGAGGGAGAAGGACCCAGCAACCCACTCCGAAAAATCAACCTGCCATTGAAAACCCTATGAATAGCAGAGAAGCACTGACAATAGTGTTTCACCTGTTGTATGTAGGGTCACTATGGGTCGGATACCGACTAGATGGCAACTAACAACAACAATGAAAGATGAAGACATTAAACTCAAAGCCATTCTTACTTTTCTTACCCCATCTCTGCATAATATAAATGTTTTAAAATAAATAATATTTATATTTTATAACCATAATTTCCAAAAGGTTTTTATCAACATTATTTCACAGTTTAACGTTTTCAAGAATTACCACATTTCCCTAAATCTCTCTATTCTTAAAATCTTTATTTTGATTTATAGAAATTGAATGTCATGTTATATGTTATTGAACCACAGAATGTGGGCTTCACACAGATTATATGATCTGATTTGTACTGAGAACTTCACATAGGACACGCAGGAAAGTATTCATTTATTCTTGCTTTCAAGAGAATGAGAAGTTGGGAAGTAAGTTGGAGAGAAAAATATATGTTAACAAATTGAACTAAATTAACAAAACAATCCTGGGATATTGTAGGCTATAGAAGCATAACTATTCTTTCATCTAATGCTGAATGTTGAGTATTGAGCATCAGTTTTAGATTTATTCCCACCAAATAAACTCAGTAATGTCTCATTAGTAGGATTGGTCTTATGGATATTTTTTTCTTTTCTTTGTTGTGCTTAAATGCCAAAGCTTTAACTAGCTCCTCCTTACTTTAGATAATAATAAAAATTATTTAATACAAAAAATTTAATGTCAAATAAGACCGTTGCCACTCAAAGCTAATGATATTCATTTTTGATGTTTTATTCTCAAAAATATTTATTTTCAACATTATTTTCCCCTTAAAGTTTTCATTGAAAATTGTGATGTTTTGGGATATTTAAATTTTTTCTAAAGCTTGGAGAAATTAAAATATCTTATTCAATGTTACACTGTTGTTGTTGTTGTTGTTGTTGTTGTTGTTGTTAAGCATCAACTCATATAGCTAATCTAAAAGTCAGGATAAAAGTATAGGTCTAATTTCAGAGCTTATTCTATTATGGATCCATTCTCTCTGCCACCATGCAGGCATGTATATACTTGCTCATTGTCCATCATTTCTACTTAGATAGCTGTGTATCTACCCATGTGTTGCTCTTATCCATCTATCTACTCATTTCTTGATTTCCCCAGTCACACATATACGAGGAAAATTTACATATACACATGCACATATACATATAGCCAGTCATCTATCCAGACACCCCATCTATCTCATCTGTCAATCCACTCATTAGCTTTCTGATCACCTGCCCACCCATTCCTTTACTCCAACAATCATCCATTTATCAACTCATACATATGTGCTACATATATCCACTCATCCATTTACTCATCCAACGGGTTCAATTTTGTCAATTTATCTGAAAATCCTGAAACCCAGATCTTCATTTTCCAGAACAAGGAAAGGTATCCTTCTGTGACTCTTCTGATCTTATTTTATTTCCCAGCTATCAAGAGAAGGCTACAGTATTCCATGACTTTGATGAGGTCTGTGAACTCACACTTAAACATACACTTCTGCTTCAGACAGTGTGGGTCTTATGGTATCCTACTAAACACTGAACTTTCTGATATCAATCTCCCCAACAACGGAAATATTTGATTATGTATAATCAATCCTCTCTGTAAAAACCATATGACAGACTGAGCACAACATACTCCACAGACAGAGCTAAGTCAGAAAACAGGCATAATAAATATTACTAATTTATTCAGAGATATGAGAGAATATTAGTAAAATGAAGAAGAAACAAGAAGCTGTAGAAACAACCCTTCTCTTCTGATTTTTCTTTCTTTTTCTTTTTCTTTTTTCTTTTCTTTTCTTTTTTTTTGTTTTTTTTTTTTTTTTTTTTTTTTTTTTTTTTTTTTTTTTTTGTTTTTTTTTTTGTTTTTTTGGTTTTTTTCTGTGTGTGTGTGTGTGTGTGTGTGTGTGTGTGTGTGGTAATTGGGATTGAACCCAGGGCTCCACAATACTTTGCAAGTACTTTACCACCGAGCCACACCCCAACCCTTTTTTAACTTTTTATCTTGAGACAGGGTATCACTAAGCTATGCAAGCTGCCTCCGGCCTTGAACTTGCAATCCTCCTTGCCTCCACCTCCAGAATTGCTGAGATTATAGGTGTCCACCACCATGTCTGGCCCATAACCCTCCTCTTCTGGTGGAAAATTAAGCAATTCAAGAAAAACTAGGCACAGGATAGATAGATAGATAGATAGATAGATAGATAGATAGATAGATAGGGATAATTTGAAGATGTTAGAGAGGGAATAAGAGAGTAAAGAATTTGGTCTCAATCCCGGAAAAAATGGGAATCCAGAAGTGAGCGCAATGTCTGGAGTACTTCTACCTAGGGAACATTTACTACTTTGAGAAAAATCAGCTGAGAGCCTGAGCAATGTTTTGAGCATTCTCAAAGGAACAGGATAAAATGTCAGAGTCTAGGATTTGCCAGGGGGAGCAACCTAGTGTTGGGTTGAGAAGCCAAAGCACTGCAGGGAAGTAATAATATTGGACTGCAAGTAGACCAGCTCACAGGGACTATAGTCCAGCTGCACATTGGCTCAGTCTGTGAAGTTGGATTAAGGCACTACCAGCTGACCAGTAGCTGTACCACTGTAGTGTCCATCCCATCAGGTCTTGGAAGCTAAGCAGGGTTGGGCCTGGTTAGGACTTGGATGGGAGACGCCTGGGAACACCAGGTGCTGTAGGCATGGGAGAAGGATCCAACAACCCACCCCCAAGAAACAATCAGCCATTGAAAACCCTATGAATAGCAGAGAAACGCAATACCGTTTTACCTGTTGTACATAGGGTTGCTATAAATCGGGCACCTACTCTAGGGCACCTAACAACAACAACAACATTAATGATTGACTAGAATTCCCTGGTACCTGGCTTAAACAAATGCAAGTCCTCCCTAGAAAAAGACATCTTCGTAGGTTTCAGGTTATTCCTATGCATGCAGTTTTTCAAATACAATGTCTATCACTTAATAGAAATAATCAGACATGCCAGGCACAGTGGCACACACCTGTAATCCAGCAACTCAGGAGGCAGAGGCAGAAGGATGGCATGTTCCAAAAGGCAAGAGGCAGCCTGAGTAACCTAGTGAGACCCTGTCTCAAGATAAAAAATAGAAAAGGGGCTGGGGGTACTGCTCAGTGGTGAAGCACTTGCAAAGTACCTGGTGAGGCCCTGGGTTCAGCCTCATAGTACCTCAAAAAAAAAAAAAATCAGACATTCCAGACATTTGAGAATAAATGACAACATGAATAATAGGAAGATAAAGACATAAACAAACAAACACATAAAAGCTCACCAACAAAAAAACAACAAAAAAAGAAATATACTATTATATATGGATTCCAGAGACTGATATCAGATACACATGCTAAAACAATGCTTCCTAAATTCAATGAGGGAAGAGAAAACCATAAGAATATATATATTTAAAAGTATGCAGTAAGATTTTAAGAATAAAAATATAGACATTCTAGATCTTAAAATGTTGTTGTTGTTGTTGTTAGGTGCCATCAAGTCGAATCCGACTCATAATGACCCTATGTACAGCAGAACAAAAGACTCCCTGATTCTGTGCCAGGCACATGATCTTATTTATGTTTAAGCCCACCGTTGCAGACACTGTGTCAATCCATCTGGTAGAGGGTCTCCAAGACCTTAAAATACAACAATAAAAATTAGAAACTCACTCAGTGATGTTTTAAAAGATAAAGCAGAACTAAAGAGAAAATTAGTAAATTAGTAATCAGAAGAAAATATAGTGGAGTATAAAATGACAAAAGAGTGTAAACTTTGAAATATGTGGAATACAGTAAGAAGATCTATCTATATTTGTAGCCTCAGAGAAAAAAAGGGAGATAATGACAAGGAAGAATTTTTTTTTAATGGCTGAGAATTTTCCAAAACTGATGAAAAATGTCAAGCTACAGATTCAAGAGGTCCTAAGAACTTTGACCAGGCAAGCAGACAGAAAAATAGACCCATGTCCATGAAATTTCTGAAACCAAAGCCAAGAGAAAATCTGATAGCAGTCAGAGAATAAAAGGCAATTCCCTCTTAAATGAGCAACGGTTAGACTCAACACTAACTTTTCAATAGAAACTATGCAAGTCAGGAAACAAGAGAATATTTACAAAGTCTTGAAAGAAAATAACTGAAGCCTAGAATTTTATGTCCAGCAAAAATCTTTTAAGAATAAAGGCAAAATAAAGATTTTAAAAAACTGAGAAAATTCATCATTGGCAGTGCTACAATAATATTTAATGATCTCCTTAGAAAGAAAGAAAGAAGAAAAAGAAAAAAAGAAAAAAAACTACAGAAGGAAGATGAAGACAGGAAAAAGCACGGAACCACAAATCAGTAAACATACAAGTAAACCTAAATGAATATTCACTCCATAGAAAGACATTGCCTAATAGAAACATATGTACCAAATAAACAACTTTGTGTTTTTAGTAATCACATTGTTGTTTTTGTTAGGTGCTGTTGAGTGGGTTTCTGACTCATAGTGACCCTACATAAAACACAAGAAACAGTATTGTTAGGGCTTGTCTGCTATTCATAGGGTTTTTAGTGGCTAATTGTTTTTTGGGAGTGGGTTGCAGGGTCCTTCTCCTATTGTTGTTGTTAGGTGCCGTCGAGTCGGTATCCGACTCATAGTGACCCTCATAGGGTTTTCAATGGCTGTTTTGGGATTGCCTTGGGAGTGGATAGCCAGGTCTTTCTCCCGTTTTTGCGGTGCTGGGAATTGAACTTGGAACCTCAGAGACTGGAGCGCAGCGCTCTACCAACTGAGCTAAATCCTTCTCCTATTAAACATATTAAAATGTTTTAATTAGTAAATTGTAAAACTTTCCCTTAAAGATCATTTCTTTTCATGTGTGCATTCATACTTGGAAAAGCTAGTTTTATCTTTTTAAAAATAATTGGCTTGACTTTGAAGGAAAATCATGCTGATTTCAAAACTACGTCAGCCTAGACGCAGAGGGCGGCAGCACCGCACCCCGTCCCTCTTCCCACGCCTTTTTCCTCCAGTCCAGCCCTGCCAAGGCTCTGCGAGGGGGTGCTGCGGAGTGTGGTGGGTGCCCTCGCGCGGCTCCTGAGTTCAGGCTCAGTCCGGCTGCTGAGTCTCACAACCAGGCTCTCACCTGGACCCACTGGCGGCCACCACAGATGTGAACTCCTCAGTACCTAAACATGGTGGAGCCATCTGTTGACTCTTCAAGCCTTGGAGGTTCAGCAATGTCAAATGACCATAAATTCAATCCATCAGCAGACATGCTGGCTCATGATTTTGATAATGAATGGACATTAGAGGAGGAAGAAAGGATGGAAGAAGAAACAAACTTGAGAATGAAACCGAGGCCCTTGCAAGAGAAAGTGAAGTGCCCAATCATGAATATCTCAGCCTTTGATGTTGATAGGTGCTCTTCAGTCGGGTCCAACTCATAGTGACCCTGCGTACAACAGAATGAAACACTACCCAGCACTGTGCCTTGCATACAATCTTATTTATGTTTGATGCCATTGTTGCAGACACTATGTTAATCCATCTAGTTGAGGGTCTTCCTTTTTTTCATGACCCACTACTCTCCCAAACACAATGTCCTTCTCCAGGGATTGGTCCCTATAAAATACGTAAGACATAGTCTAGGCATCCTTGCTTCCAAGAAGCACTCTGGCTGCACTTCTAGGACATTTCTGTTGGCTCTTTTGGCAGTCCATGGTATAGTCAATATTCATCTCTAGCACCATAATTCAAAAGCATCAATTCTTCTCCTGTCTCCCTTATTCAGGGTCCAGCTTTCACCAGCCTATGATGCAACTGAAAATACCATGGCATGAATCAGATGCACCTTTGTCTTCAATGTGGCATCTTTACTTTTCAGCACTTTAAAGAGGTCTTTTACAACAGCTTTTCCCAATGCAATGCATCCTTCCATTTCTTGACTGCTGGTTCCATGGGTGTGGATTATAGAATCAGGTAAAACAAAATCTTGGGCAACCTCAATCTTTTTTCATTTATCATGCAGTTGTCCACTGACCCAGTTGCAAGGATTTTTGTGGTTTCTTGATATTGAGGTGCAATCCGTACTGAAGGCTGTGTTCTTTGATCTTCATCAATGTTTCAAATCCTCTTCATTTTCAGCAAGCGGAGTTGTGTGATCTGCATAACACAGGTTGTTAATGAACCTTCCTCCAATCATGATGCTGCATTCTTCATAAAGTCCAGCTTCTCAGACTATTTGAACAGCATAGAGATTGAAGAGGTACAGTGAAAGGGTACAGCACTGACACACACCTTTCCTGACTTTAAACCAAGCAATATTTCCTTGCTCTGTATGGAACTGCCTGCTGGTGCATGTACAGATTCTTCATACTTAAGAGCTCTGGTATTCCCATTCTTTGATGTTATCCATAATGTGTTATGATCCACACAGTCAAATACCTTTGCATAGTCAATAAAATATAGATAGACGTCTTTCTGATATTGTCTGCTTTTGGCCAATATCCGTCTGACATCAGCAATGATTCCCCTGGTTCCACACCCTCTTCTGAATCTGGCTTGACTTTCTGGCAGTTCACAATACTGCTCTATTATTCAACTACCTGAAGAAGGGGAGGAAGAAGAAGGTGAAGATGATGAATTGGCTGCTAGTAATGACAAGAGTGGCTGTAGTGGGGAAAATGAAGAACAGAATAGAAAGGATTCATAAGGCCAGGAGAATGAAGCTCAGTCTTCAATGGTGATCCATCACAATCTGTTGCTTCTCAACATGCCCAAGAAATGCTCCGCCCACATGGATATAAATATTTAGAAACAAGTAGTGAAATTGAAGAAGAATCTGAAGAAGACAAAGATTTGTATTCCATCAGAAGGTTGGAAAAAGGAGATTATGGTGGGCTCCATGCTTCAAACAGAGAATCTAGCTGACATTCGCAGATACAAAGAAAATAACAAAGTGTTATAAAAATAGTGATCAGCTCCTGTAGGACCCTGAATACTTACCAGAAGATAAAGTGAGTACACTTATTAAGGATACATCGAAACAAACCAGTGATGAGAAAGGTGTAAAAGCAATTTCCAAAGGATCGCATATAAAAGACAATAAACAGGTTTTCTTTGAATTGGTTAAATGCAGTTTTGATACAGAAGTAGTGAGAAGATTAAGGTTTAATGTAAGAAGCAGCTAGAGGCTCTTACAAGATCAGCTGGCGAATGTGGAGCATTCTATTACATTTGGAAAAAATCTGAACATTACGAATTCTTTGCTCAGCAAACACAATTTGGAAAAAAAAAGAGATACAAATCTTCATCCTGGTGTAACGGATGACATGGATGGCTTCCGGATGAACGTGAAAGCACTGTTTGTAATCAGACACCATCTCCTCTGCCAACGGCCTCACACTGTAATAACAGCCAGGCTGAGAAAGAAGATGTCATTATAAGCAATATTAATCAAAATAGGGTGCCATCAAATGAGCTAGGTGAAATATTAAAGAAGTA
Source organism: Pedetes capensis (assembly GCA_007922755.1). NCBI lineage: Eukaryota > Metazoa > Chordata > Mammalia > Rodentia > Pedetidae > Pedetes > Pedetes capensis. The sequence goes on along the minus strand of VMDO01009161.1, from coordinate 68,936 downwards.
AAAGTTGAGGGCTTACACATGCATGGATCTACAGGTAGAAGTAAGAAACCATTTCATGCAAATGTGGATACAAATTGTTGTGGAACAGATAACCTTTCCACTGACTGAAAAGTTGCCCAGATGACAGCAGGAAATGAAAATGATTTTGATAGGAAAAAAAGTGAGAGACCACCCAAAAACAAAGGGTAAACAGCAATGGAAAAGACAGTCCAGGTTCTTGTGAATTTTTCCAAGCAGCAGCCTCACATGAAAATTTTGAATAATTTGAGAACACAGATGACTAGATTTTAGATCTGTTTTACTTTGTTTGGAGTAAGTTCCAACGTGACTAAAATTTTCAGGGTGGATGGGTTATATTTGAAATGTTGATTTCTTTGAAGCAATTGGCTACAATTTGAAATTTTGAATTGAGTCCGAACTTTAGGAAAGAAGATTTCATAATTCTGCCTTCTGCAGGTCCTTTTACTTTAAAACTGTCCAAGATCATATTAAGAATATAAAACCCAGTAAATTTAAATAATCTAAAATATGTTTGTACTTTCTCATTTTGAAATGTTGTTGTTGTTAGGTGCTGTCGAATCATGTCCAACTTATAGTGACCCTTATAGGGTTTTCAATGGCTGATTGTTTTGGGATTGCCACAGAAGTGGATTGCTACATCCTTCTCCCATGTTTATGGTGCTGGGAATCGAACTTGGGACCTCAGAGCCTACAGAGCGGCACTCTACCAAATAAGCTAAATCCCAGCCCCTCATTTGAGATTGTTGCTGTTGTTGTTGTTAGGTGCCGTCGAGTCGGTATCCGACTCATAGCGACCCCTCTGTACAAAAGGGGAAACACTATTGTCAGTGCTTCTCTGCTGTTCATAGGGTTTTCAATGGCAGATTGATTTTTGGGAGGGGGTTGCCAGGTCCTTCTCCCAAGCCTACAGCATCTGGTGTTCCCAGGCAGTCTCCCATCCAGGTACTAACCAGGCCCGACCCTGCTTAGCTTCCAAGATCTGACGGGATCGAATGCCACAGGGCTACCGCTGCATCATTTGAGATAGTAATCATAAAATTTTACTACAAGGTAATTTTTCCTTAGTTTGACATGGAGGAATAGAAAAAAACCAAGTTCAGATTTCTGTTAACACCAGTTTTTCTAAGTTTTGGAAAATGTCTTTACACCAGAGATTTTTCTCTCCATACAAATTGAGTATCCTTACTAAGGAGACCCTTATGAATCCTGAAAGTTATGCTAACATGATTTTTTATATATAGATGTTCAAAAATAGACCATGTCAGGTTTATATATGCAAAATTGTTGACATCAATGATATCTTTCTATATTCATGTGTGCCCTTAAAAAATACATTCTGTCTTTTTCCAGATTCTTTGTAACCTCTGCAAGGTTTTCAAAGTACCTATGTCTTGACTGAGCTGTCTTTTTTTTTTTTTTTTTTTTGTGGTACTGGGGTTTGAACCCAGGGCCTTGCACTTGCATGCTTTGCAAGTGCTGGACCACTGAGCTGCACCCTCAGCCCAATTTTTTACGTTTTTTGAGACAGGGTCTCGCTCAATTACACAGACTGCCTCTGGTCTCGAACTTGCGATCCACCTGCCTCCGCCTCCCAAGCCACTGGGATTACAGGCGTGCGCCACCGCGCCCAGCTAGCTGTCTTTTTTTTAATACAAAAGTTTGTATAATTGTCTTAACTTGTACAATTGGTAAACTTTTATGAGAGATATTAATATTCTGGGTCTGTCAGCTTTCATTTTATTTTGCAAAGGTTTTTCTAATGAGTTTTAAAGTGTTTGCATAGTTAACTAAGACATATTTCTTACCCAGGTGATAAAAGCATTCATTAAGGATGATGAGAGCTTGTTTTTTTCAGATTTCTACCGTAGGACAAATAGTTTGAGCATTCTGAAATTCAGTATGACACTTAAACTGTGCAGTTTGTGTTTGTTGTCATTTTCAAAATTATTTTCAATGCAAAATAAAGATTTCCTCTCAGCTTATGTCCTTACCTGTATCATGCTGACTAAAATCTTGTTCAGTTATTTTTACATGCATTTTTAGATTTCCCACTTTTTTGCATTAAATCAGTAGATGGGACAAAGGTCAACTGATACTTAGATATTGGCACACACAAGGAGTAACTGTTGGCAGGCAATAATATTGATTTTATGAGAAGTGATAGAGGTTGAAGAATTTTCAAGCTTTTCCAGTTACAATTCAGTTTTTCAGATTTGATGTTTTTCCAAAATAGGTTGCATGGTAACCATTGTTCTGTACGGTTATAAGTAGGATTATCCATGTACACAGCCTGGTAAGGGTGTCATTGTGTTGTAGTGCCAAATTCTTGTGAAGAATGTTGTTTTATACAGCTGACAGACCAACATACATTCAAACTTTTATCAAGGATTATTGAATATTCTTTCCTCACTGAGGCGGGCCCCCAGATGCTTTTCCAGATTCATTTCCAGCTATTAGTTTAAGAACCAATGTCTTTGAAAAATAATTCTCCTGAGATTTCGATTTTTTTATGGCTCAATTGTCTAACGTAAGTGAGTAGAGGTTTGCACAAATTATCACTTACACCTTACACAAAGTATCATTAACATTTGTTCAAACTGCTTCCTATCACCAATGTGAACCACTATTTCCCCACTGTTAAATCCACTTTCTAGCACTTGACTTCATGTAATGTACACTCATTGTCGTTACAAAAATATCCAAGTAAATCAGAATGTGGGGTGGAAGTGTTGACAGGCATGAGTTTTTGCTTTCATTTTACTTAAAGTATTAATTTACCCAGTATGGCAGTAGCTTTAACAGAGGGTCATAATCCTTCTGTTGTTTGTTTTGTGAGTTTTGAGTTCTTCGATGTTTTAGGTTTTGTTTTTTGTGTTTGTTTTGCTTTGATTTTTTGAGATGGAGTCCCACAATACCCTCCAGGGCCTGCAGCCATAACACTGTGGCCTCTGATCCCATCAGATTCAGAAGCTAAGCAGGGTCAGGCGTGGTTAGTCCTTGGATGGGAGACTGCCTGGGAACACCAGGTGCTGGAGGCTTGGGAGAAGGACCTGGCAACCCATTCCCAAAAATCAATCCGCCATTGAAAACCCTATGAACAGCAGAGAAGCACTGACAATAGTGTTTCGCCTGTTGTATGTAGGGTTGCTATGAGTGGGATACCAACTCTATAGCATCTAACAACAACAGCATACCCTCCAGGAAGTCACTATGAAAGCCAGGCTTGCCTCAAACTTGCAATCCTCTGGTTCAGCCTCTTGAGTGCCAGGAATAGAGGTGTGTGCCACCATGCTCAGCTACAATCCATTTTGTAAGTCAGATGTTATTAAAGGAATCCAAAGCACCCTAGCTCTTTGTCAAAGATGGTCTATACTCTTGTTGTTGTTGTTAGGTACTGTCGAATTGGGTCCAACTCATAGAGACCCTATGTATAATACAAAACACTACCCAACCCTGTGCCATGCACATCTTTTTTATGTTTAAGGCCATTGTTGCAGCCACTGTGTCAATTCATCTAGTTGAGGGTCTTCTTTTTGTTGTTGACCCACCCCTCTCTCAAACATGATGTGCTTTCCCAGGGACTGGTCCCTGATGACAACATGTCCACGGTATGTAAGATGCAGTCTAGCCATCCTTGCTTCCAAGGAGCACTCTGGTTGCACTTCTAGGATGGATCTGTTGTTTCTTTTGGCATACCCAATATTCTCTCCAGTACCATAATTCAAAAGCATCAATTATTTTCCTATCTCCTTTATTTGCTGTCCAGCTGTCACAAACATATGGGGTAACTCAAAATACCATGGCATGAGTCAGGTGCACCTTTGTCTTCAATGTGACATCTTTACTTTTCAACACTTTAAAGAGGTCGTTTGCAACAGCTTTTCCCAATGCAATGTGTCTGTTGATTTCTTGACTGCTGCTTCCATAGGTGTTGACTATAGAACCAGGTAAAGCAAAATCTTGGACAACCTCAATCTTTTCTTGATTTATCATGAAGTTGCTTACTGACCCAGTTGCAAGGATTTTAGTGGTTTCTTGATGTCAAGATGCAGTCCATACTGAAGTCTGTGTTCTTTGATCTTCATCTGTCATTGTTTTAAATCCTCTTCATTAGCAAGCAAAGCTGTGCCATCTACCTAACGCAGGATTTTAGTGAGTCTTCCTCCAATGCTGATTCTCACATTCTCCTTATAAATTCCAGCTTCTTGAGGTATTTGCTCAGCATAGACATTGAAGAGATACCCAGAAAGGACACAGCCCTAACACCCACCATTCTTAACTTTAAACCAGACAATGTTTCCTTGTTCTGTTCGACCGACTCCCTCTTGATCCGTGACAGATTCCTCACGAGTACAATTAAGTGCTCTGGTATTCCCATTCTTCGCAATGGTATCCATAATTTGTAGTGATTCACACAGTCAAATGCCTTTGCATAGTCAATAAAACACAGATAGACATTTTTCTGGCATGCTTTGCTTTTGGTCCATATACATCTGACATCAGCAATGATGTTCCTGGTTCCACTCCTCTGAATCCAACTTGATTTTCCAGCAGTACTCTATAGAAATATTTTTTTAAAATAGTGATGCTGTACTTTTTAAATTGTTGCATACTAGAGGTGCCGTTTTCACCTTTTTAAAAAAAGATGCATCTTGTTTGCAGGTTTGTAAAGTTCTTGCAAACTATTACTTATAGGAACGTTTTAAGTAAATCCTCAGGTATGTTGGCAAATGTGGCACTTTTATAAAGTTAGGAAATTTGACATTTCTTAATCTTTTAAAAATATGCATGATGAAAGACATTCCATTATTACAGTACATAATGCTCACTATTCTGGAAATATTTAATTGTATTTTATTTCTACAGATATTTCACACTTTGTTCTTTATAATGCAGCTGCTATCACTTAAGTCATCACACTACTTGTTTGAGATTGGGTACATTTCATAATTTTGAACCATTGACAAATTGCATTGGGAAAAGAAGTCTTTGTTAATACTTGCTTAGTCCTTCAATCCCATTACCTCCACAACAAAGCACTCACATCTTCATTTGGAATAGTATCTGTTTTATGATGTGTTTTCAAATTAGGTTCAGAACCTGCAACTCAGTTCAACACAAATCTGTTGAGCTTTAAAGTGTATTTGAAGTAATGTTTAAGTTGTTGTTAGGTGCTGTCGAGTTGGATCTGACTCATAGTCACCCGATGTAGAACAGAACGAAACACAACCCAACACTGTGCCATGCATGTGATCTTTTTATTCTCGAATCCATTGTTGCAGCCACTATATTTCTTCTCACTTTGAGTCATGCCACATCAACAAAAGGAGGTCCCAGGGGCTTTACTCCATTCCTGTCTTTAAGGTCAACTCTACTTTGAGGAGGCAACTCTTCCCCAGCTGTTCCTTGAATGCCTTCCAACTTAGGAGGCTCATTTTCTGGCACTCTATTTGACAGTGCTTCTTTGCCATTCATAGGGTTTTCAATGGCTAATTGTTTAGGGAGTGAGCTGCCAGGTCCTTCTGCCTAGTCTGTCTTATTATGGAAGCTCAGGTGAAACCTGTCCACCATGGGTGGCCCTGCTGGTATCTGAGATACCAGTGGCATAGCTTTCAGCATCACAGCACCACACAAGCATCCCCAGGATGACAACCTGACAGACACATGGAGAAATGTTTAAGTGAGTATTTAAAATTATGAATTAGAGCTTTTGAAATTTATACATAGTAATTTTGCCCTGTAAAATATTTCCCTTCCCCCATTTCCTTTTGCCATTCTGAATATGCTTATTACACTACTTTAAAACATATATGCATACATAATATTGCATGAATGATCTCTATTCAACTAATTCATTGGGCTTTAATTACAGATTTTTAAATTTGTGTGAGGCACATTATTTACAATGTAAATATATTCCCTGTGTCCCCTCTACTCCATGTATACTGCACTGAGTAGTTTTTAGTAGTTCCTGGTCTTTGTGATATGAGAGTAGGTGATGTATTTTTGTCTTTTATTCTCCCCAGAAATATCTTTTACCCAAGGATCTTCATTCACCCTTTCTCTCTTCCTTGGGACTATATAATTTAAAAAATTTGTTCCCTTCTTTTTCAGTGGTGCCTGCAGCCGTAGCCCTGTGGCATTGGATCCAGTCAGATCTCGGAAGCTAAGCAGGGTCAGGCCTGGTTAGTACCTGGATGGGAGACCGCCTGGGAACACCAGAAGCTGGAGGCTTGGGAGAAGGACCTGGCAACCCCCTCCCAAAAATCAATCTGCTATTGAAAACCCTATGAACATCAGAGAAGCACTGACAATAGTGTTTCCCCTATTGTACAGAGGGTTGCTATGAGTCGGATACCGACTCAATGGCACCCAACAACAACAACAACTTTTTCAGTGGAGTTCATATCACATATTTTGCAAAATATAACTTGTTTTGTTATTTAAAAAAAAACAACCTATGTCTGTCTAAATAAATCCAACAACCTTGTGTTAACTCAGTATCGTTACTATCCCATCAAAGGAGTAATGTTAATGTTGTTAGGTGCCGGCAAGCTGGGTCCGACTCATAGTGACCCTGTATACAACAGAGAGAAACACTCCCCAACACTGTGCCATGCCCAACACTATGTCAGTGCTTCTCTGCTATTCATAGGGTTTTCAATGGCTGATTGTTTCAGGATTGTTCCAGGAGTGGGCTGCCAGCATCTTCTGTTTTTCAGGGCTGAGGATTGAACCCAGGACCTCAGAGCATGTATGTAGAGCAAGCGCTCTACCAACTGAGCTAAAACCCAGCCCTTAAAAAGCAACGCCATGCTTATCTACATAAACAAAACATTCTTCAAAATTTCCTTATACTTTTTGCAGCCAGTATACATGAAGGTGATAATTACAAATAAAATCTTCTGCATATTGATCCATTTTAGAAAGCTATGTCAAATCAAGGCTGGGCATAGTGGCACACACCTGTAATCCCAACACTAGGGAGACTGAGGCAGGAAGATCATGAGTTGAAGGCCAGCCAGGTTTTCAATGGCTGATTGTTTGGGATTGCCTCAGGAGTGGATTACCATGTTCTCCCATTTTTGCAGTGCTGGGAATCAAACCCGGGCCCTCAGAGAATGCAGACTGGTGCTCTACCAAGTGAGCTAAATCCCAGCCCAAGGACTTGAGTAGGGATGACTTTAAAAGTAATTGATTTAATTCCCAGCACCAAAAAGAAAAGACAAAAAAAGTAATTAAACTAATTAACTTGGCAGAAGAAATATGACAGAGGTGATGAGATATAGGCAGTGTGGCATTGTTGGTGTTTGATGCTTTTTACCAGATGTATGAGTAAAATATAGAGCAAAAGGTATGGAGAAAAGATCTGAAATATGTGCAATTTAGAGAGAGAAAAAGCTGTGGCTTGTCTAAGGTTAGCATGAATAGGGCTGGTTCCACCCAGGAGGGCTTAATTGTGAAAGAGATAAATTGAAGTGAAGGAAAGCCTTAACCTTTTTGCTGGAACAAAAGAAATCCCCTGGGGCACAGAGAGAATTGGCCACATCCCTCCCTCTAAGCCCCAGGGCATGAAAGGGAGTATCTAAAAAGCTGTCTCTCAATGCACTGGTAAAAAGAGGCCACCCAGGGAAATGATTTCTAGGCTTAGGCATACAGAAGCCACTATTGCAGCTGTGATTTGAAAATTGAAACTACCTCTCAAGCTGGCAGGAAAACTTGGCAACATCCATGTGATGCTATTTTTTCAGGCATGCAGAATGCAAGGGTTAAGGAGGTATGGAGGCCTCCATCAAGTCTCCAGAAGATAGCCTGCAAGGCCAGGTGATGTGTACCAAGGTGGGGTTCCCTGTGCAGAGCCTATGGAGGGCTGATGCAAAAAGCTTTGAGGGTGGACCCTAAGCAGTGGTGGAGGTGATAATCCAGGATTTAGAGATGCCAGCAACATGAAGCCTGCAGCCATAGCCCTGTGGCATCGGCTCCTGTCAGATCTCGGAAGCGAAACAGGGTCAGGCCTGGTTAGTACTTGGATGGGAGACCACATGGGAACACCAGGTGCTGTGGGCTTGGGAGAGGGACCTGGCAACCCACTCCCAAAAAGCAATCTGCCATTGAAAACCCTGTGAATAGCAGAGAAGCTGTAACAATACTGTTTCGCCTGTTATATGTAGGGGTGCTGTGAGTTGGATACCTAACAACAACAACAGCAACATGAAGCATCTGCTGTGGGAAGCTGCCAGCAAGAAATAGAGCTAGCCCAGAAGGGTCGTTTGCAACAAGGCCAGAGGGGTGGAACCTCCCATGGGTGCTCAAGCCCAGATGATGCCAGAGACTAAACTTAAACCGACTGAGGATCCAGTAGGATATTGGTCTTGCCGTGGACTGATCTTTCCTTTCTGTGGCCCCATTCCTTCTTTTTGGAATGGAAATGTTTCCTCTACGCAGTTGTATGTTGGAAGTGTGTAACCTGTTTTAATTTTTCAATGGTCCACAGCTAAGTATGCCTTGAGTCTCAGTGGAGATTTGGACTTGGACTTTTAAACATGATTGAGACTGTTAAGACTTTTGGGACTCTTAAAGCTGGATTCACCTGCAGCCATACCACTGTGGTATCCAATCCCATCAGAACTTGGAACCTAAGCAGGGTCAGGTCTGGTTAGTACTTGGATGGAAGACCACCTGGGAACACCAGGTGCTGTAGGCTTGGGAGAAGGACCTGGAAGCCCATTCCCCAAAAACAATCTGCCATTGAAAACCCTATGAATAGCAGAGAAGCAGTAACAACACTGTTTTGCCTATTGTATGTAGTGTTGCTATGAGTTGGATACTGACTCAATGGCACCTAACAACACCACCACCAACAACAAAAAGTTGGATCACATGTATTTTTCATTATGAGGTGGCTATGGACATTTAGAGGCCAGGGCCAGAGTATCACAGCTTGAACATAAAGTGTCCCCCAAAGGTCATGTGCTTTAACATTAGGTCTCAGCTAGTGGTGTTGTACTATAAGGTTGTAGGAGGCAGGTCTAGCTTGATCAAAGTGAGTCACTGGGGGTCGGCCTTTGGAGATTTTTATCCTGGACCTGTAGCTCTGCTCTTTCTCTCTGCTTCCCACTCATGAAGATGTAAGGTCATTTGTTTTAGGCCCTTCCTCCTGCAGCTTCCATGCCTGCCCTGCTGCCATTATGGACTGATCTACTAACTGTGAGCTCTCAGTAAATCTTTTTCCTCCATAGGTTTGTTTTATGTTTTTTCTGCTATAGTGATGTCAACTGACTAATATACTCATGAACCCAAATGAAACATCCTTCACAAAGTTTTAGAAAGTCAAACCCAACTATATACTTAAAGACTAATTTATCATGTCTGAGTGATGTTTACTCCAAGAATGCAAATTGGTTTAGTATTTGACTGTAAACTGTGTAAGTTACTTTTGTGTCACTGTAACAAAATGCTGACAAGATGACTTAAAATGAGGAAGGATTTATTTGGCTCATGGTTTCAGAAGTTCACTCCATCGTTGCTTGGCCACATGTACTTGGGCAGAATATCATGGTGGCAGGAGTGTGTGGCAAGGAACTTGTTTACTTCTTGGAAAACATCATAGCAGATGGGAAGCAGAGAGAAAAATGATGGTGCTCAGCTGGCTTTTCTCTTTTTCCTCCTTTTATTCTGTCTGGGACCTCAGCTCATAGGATGGAGCCACCCAAATTCAGCATGGGTCTTCCCCCTCAATTAATATTCACCAGAACAACCCTCAGATACACCCAGAGATGCACCTCACCAATCTCCTAGATAATTCTAAATCCAATCAACTTGATTGGACTTAAGTACATGTAATCCAATCACACTAACCATTGTAATTCATCATATTAGCTAAGTTGTTTTTAGGTGCTATCAAGTCAGTTCTGACTCATAGTGACCCTATGCACAACAGAATGAGACACTACCTGACACTGTGCCATGAACATGATCTTTTTATGTTTGAGCCCAATGGTGTAGCCAATGTGTTTCTTCTCATTTTGAGTTCTACCACATCGACAAAAGAGGTCCCAGGGGTTTTACTCCATTTCCACCATTATGGTTGACTCTACTTTGAGAAGACAGATCTTCCCTGGTCATTTCTTGAATGCCTTCCAGCATGGGGGGGGGGCTCATCTTATGGCATCATATCTGTCAGTGCTTCTCTTCTATTCATAGAGTTTTCAATGGCTAATTGTTTTGTGAGAGTGGTCTGTTGTGTCCTTCTCCCTAGTCTGTTTTAGTCTGGAAGCTCAACTGAAACTTGTCCACCATGGGTAACCCTGCTAGCATCTGAAATACTGGTAGCATAACTTTCAGCAACACAACAACATGCAAGCCCCCACAGCATGACAAGCTGACAGAAACATGGAGGATTAATAAAGTAGAGAAACTATATGATTGTCCAAATAGATACAGGACTGACATGAATAAAACTCAGCATTCTTTTCTAATTAAAACTCAGCAAATGACTCAAAATAAGAAATAGTTGGCTGCAACAATGGGATCAAACATAAAAAGATCATGTGCATGGCACAGTGTTGGGTAGTGTTTCATTCTGTTGTATTTAGGTTGCTATGAGTTGTATCCTACTCAACAGCATCTAACAACAACATCACATGTATACAATAGCTAAAATTTAAAAGATTGATTATATGATTGTATGATTGCACAGATAGAATCACATGATTGTATTTTAGAAAATCCAAAGCTAATCTATATATAACCTACTTAATAAATAAATGATATTATCATGATAACTATATATAAGATCAATTATTAAAATCATTTATATTTCTATATCCTACTGGCAAATAATTACTTACTGAAATTTATTAAATAATATTAGTTATAATAGTGTCAGAAAATAAATGCCTTTAATAAACCCAGCAAAAGATATTTAAAGCCTTTATATAAAATTATAAAAAATTATAAAATTATAAATTTATAGAGGTTATAAAGATCTAAAGTGGAAACATATATTCCTGATATATTGAAACACTTAATATTGAAATGATATCAATTCCCGCCATACTAATCTATAGATTCAATGAAATTCCAGCCACAATCCTCTGAGAGGAGTGTGTGTATGTGTATGCATGTGTGTTTGGGAATTGAGAATCTGAGTCTCAAATGTATTTGGGAAACATAAAAAGAAATAAGACAATTTTTGAAGAAGAAATTGCATTGCTTATTATACAGCTATAGTAATTTAGAGTGTGGTGTTCACCCAAGAAAAGACAAATGGATGAAAGGAGAAAAATAGAAAGTCCTGGAATAGACCATTGGCTTATTACAAAGGGACAATTACAGTCCTATCTAGATAGGATGGTCTTCTCAATAAACATTGCTGCGTCAGTTAGCTATCCTTATAGGAAAAGATGGATCATTATACAGAAAAATCAATTTCAGGTGTTTTATAGATCTAAATGTGAAATGGAACACAATATAACTTCTACTAGATAAAGAATATTATCTTCATAATCTCAGAATGGGCAGAATTTTCAAAGAAGGATACAAATAGCCCAAAGAGTAAATGAAACAATGAACATATTTCACTACATTAAAAATCAGATCTCCTTGTTTATCAAAAGATATAACCAAGAAAGTAAAAAGGCAGTCTACAAGCCAGGTGTGGTGGTGCATATTTGTAATCCCAGCACTCAGGAGGCTGAGGCAGGAAGATCAACATGCATTCAAGGGCAGCCTAATCTACAAAGTGAGTTCCAGGACAGCCTGAGCTACACAGAGTAAAATCTTGTTTCACAAAATGAAAAAAAAAAAAAAAAAAAAGGAAAGAAAGAAAGGCTGGTTCAAGATACAAAAACTAACTAATGTAATTCAACATATTCAGAGACTTGCAGATAGAAATTATATGATCAGCTCAATTGATGCTGAGAACACCTTCAACAAAGTGCAACATTCTTTCATGAGAAAAGTCCTGAAGAAATTGGGCACAGAATGAAATTATCTCAACATCATAAAGGCCATTTATGACAAACTTACAGCCAACATCATATTAAATGGGGAAAAATTGAAACCATTCCCTCTAAGATCAGGAACAAGACAAGGATGACTACCCTCTTCTCACTTATTCAATATTGTGATTGAAGTCCTAGCCAGAGCAATCAGGCAAGAAAAAGAAATTGTAGGAATACAGATAAGGAATGAAGAGGTCAAATTATCCTTATTTGCAGATGACATGATCCTCTACTGAAAGGATCCCAAAAATTCCACTAGAAACACTTAGAGCTAATTAGCTCCTTCAGCAAAGTAGTAGGATACAAAATTAACACTCAAAAATCAGGAGCCTTCCTTTACACCAATAGTGAACAGGAAGAGAAGAAATCAAGACAATGATCCCATTCACACTAGTACAACAAGAAATTAAATATTTAGGAGTTGCTCTAACCAAACACCCGAAAGACCTCTACAAGGAAAACTTTAAAAGGTTGAAGAAAGAAATATCAGAAGATACCAGAAGATGGAAGGATCTCCCTTGCTCATGGATTGGGAGAATTAACATTGTAAAAATGCCTATAATTACCAAAAGTGATTTACAGAATTAATGTAATCCTCATAGAAATTCTAATGACAAACTTTGCAACAATACAAAAAAAATCCTAAAATTTATATGGAAGCACAAAAAACCACGTATAGTCAAAACAATCCTAAGCAGTAAAAACAAGGCAGGAATCATCACGATACCTGACTTCAAACTATACTACAGGGCCATAGTAGTAAAAAGAACTAGACACTGGTGGGAAAAAAGAAAAAAAGGGTTGAAGACCAGTGGAACAGAATTGAAGACCCAGAGATGCACCCACAAATCTACAGCCACCTGGTTTTTGACAAAAGGGCTAAGAATGTTCAATGGAGAAAAGATATCCTCCTTAACAAATAGTTCTGGGAAAATTGGATATCCATGTTCAGAAAACTGAAAATAGAACTATTCCTCTCAATCTGCATGAGAGTCAACTCAAAATGTCTAAGGGAACTCAACATAAAACTTAAAACCTTAAAACTACTAGAAGAAAAGATAGAAATATGCTCCAACAAATAGGCATAGTCAAGTGTTTCCTCAATAAGACTCTAGTTACCCAGAACATTGCACGAAGAATCAACAACTGGGATTACATGCAGCTAACAAGCTTCTATACAGCAAAGGAAACAATCAACAGAGTAAAGGAAGAGTCCACTGAATGGGAGAAAATCTTTGCATCCTTATACATCTGACAAATGACTAATTTCAAGAATATATAAAGAACTTAAGAAATCAAACACAGCTGGGCGTGATGGCACACGCCTGTAATCCCAGAGGCTCGGGAGGTGGAGACAGGAGGATAGCAAGTTCGAGACCGGAGGCAGTCTGCGTAATTTAGTGAGACCCTGTCTCAAAAAGTGAAAAAAAAAAATGGGCTGAGGGTGCAGCTCAGTGGTCCAGCACTTGCAGAGCATGCAGGCGGGAGGCCCTGGGTTCAACCCCCAGGACCTCAAAAAAAAAAAAAAAAAAAAAGAAATCAAACACTAAGATGGCAAATAACCCAATAAACAAATGGACAATGGAACTGAACAGACAGTTCTCAAAAGAAGAAGTACGAATGGCCAATAAGCACATAAAAAAAATGCTCAATATCCCTAGCCATTGTTGTTGTTGTTGTTAGGGGCAGTTGAGTCAAGTCCAACTGATAGTAACCCTTGTAAGGTTTTCAATGGCTGATTTTTTCGGGAGTGGGCTGCCATTTCCTTCTCCCATCCCTAGTCATTAGGGAAATGCAAATGAAAATAACTCTGAGATTCCATCTCACTCTAGTAAGAATGGCCAACATTAACAAAACAAATAACAAATGCTGTTGAGGATGCAAGGAAAAAAGGAACACTTTTACACTGCTGGTGGGACTGTAAGTTAGTTCAACCACTTTGGAAATCAATATGGAGGTGCCTTAGAAAACTAAGAATAGAATGTCATATAATCTGGCTATACTACTCCTGGGAATATACTCAAAGGCTTTAAGATAAGTCATCATACCAGAGGGACACCTATGCTTCCATATTTAATGCAGCACTCTTCAAAATTGTGAGGATATGGAATCAACCAAGATGTCCATCAACAGAGAAGAGAATTGAAAAATCATGGTATATATACACAATGGAATATTACTCAGCAACAAAGAAGAATCAAATTATGTCAAATTTGTAGCAAAATGGATGGAACTGGAGAATATTGTATTGAGCATCTAACCCAGACCCAAATAGAGAAATACCATAAATTCTCACTCATATGTGGGAGCTAAACTTAACCTAAAGGAAGACAAAGATCTATAAATATGTTGTTGTTGTTGCTGTTGTTAGGTGCCAACAAGTTGGCATCTGACTCATAGTGAGTGACCCTATGCACACAGGCAAAACACTATTGTCAGTGCTTCTCTGCTATTCACAGGGTTTTCAACGGCAGATTGATTTTTGGGAGTGGGTTGCTGAGTCTTTCTCCCAAGCCTACAATATCCGGAGTTCCTAGGTAGTCTCCCATCCAAGTACTAACCAGGCCCAACTCTGCTTAGCTTCCGAGATCTGATGGGATCAGAAGCCACAGGGCTATGGCTGCAAGCATAAATATGTAGGTATATAACAATGAACAATAATACTTATCCAAGAAGGGAAAATATAAGCAAAGTTGAAAGACGTAGGGAGAAGATCAGTGGGAGGGAGCAGAGGTAGGGGAAGGAGGGTTGGGGTGGAAATAAAGCAGAATGGGAAAAGGGGAAAGGACAATCTCAAAATATATGATGCAACTATATGAATACATCAGAAATATAGTTCTGTAAAACATGTTAAGTTGATGAATGTGTAAGTAAAAGTGATGTAATAATTGCATAATGGATACAGCAAAAGACTTATTACCCTGTACCTCACCAACATTTATAAATTGAGAAAAAAAAGAGTTAGATGTTTTTGGAGGATACATTCTCTTCCAGGAAAAGAAGAAGAAGAAGAAGAAGAAGAAGAAGAAGAAGAAGAAGAAGAAGAAGAAGAGGAAGAGGAAGAGGAAGAGGAAGAGGAAGAGGAAGAAGAAGAAGAAGAAGAAGA
>VMDO01009161.1:0-53704 GCA_007922755.1 Pedetes capensis | reverse complement strand
ACATGATTAGCAATCATGGACATACAAATTAAAATTACTGGGAGCTATCCCTAAAAATCTACTAAAACATCTAAATTAAAAGATTAGTAATAGCAAGGATTGGCAAGGTGGTGGAATATTGGGGCCCTCAGATATCTTTGGTACTTGGTGCAAGTGCTTTGGAAAGCTATAAATACCGAAAAATCTGCAAATATACTCTATGACTCAGCAGTTCCACAATTAGGTTTATAGTCAGAAGAAATAAGTACATGTATTCCAAAAAAAAATTAAGATTTTCCTAACAGGCATATTTGTAATAATCAAATAGTGGAAACAGAAACATGGATAAATAAATTGTGATATATTCACACGATAGTTCACAGCCATGGAAATGTATCAATTACAACTATCTACAGGCTGGCATTTAGCTCAGGTGGTAGAGTGCTGTTCTGCACTCTCTGAGGCCCTGGGTTTGATTCCCAGCACCACAAAAATGGGAGAAGAATGTGGCAGTCCACTCTTGAAACAAGCAGCCATTGAAAACCCTATGAATAGCAGAGGAGCACTGACATAGTGCTGGGCATGGCACAGTGTTGGGAAGTGTTTTGTTCTGTTGTACATGGGGTCATTATGAGTTGGACCCAAGTCCATGGCACCTAACAATAACAACAACTATATACAGCACCATAGGTTAATCTTATAAACTCAATATTAAATGAAAGAGCTAGACCCCAAAGAATACATATTGATTGACTCAACTTACATAGAATTCAAATAGGTGCAAAACCCATCTAAGCTGACATATCTGAATGGTTATTTCCCTTGTGGAAATGCAGTATAATTCTAGGGTACTGATCATGTTCATTTGCTAGACCTGGGTCATGATAATGTGGGAATATTCACTCTGCAAAAATTCAGTAAGCCATATACTTGAGATTTGTTGACTTTTATGATGTATATTATATTTCGTAATGAGTTTATATTAAAATGTGTATGTAGATGTACTTTTCCCTATTTGTCCTACTAAATACACTGAACACTCTGGATATTGCATATAAAACAAGCATGAGAAATTTTTGAAAAGTGGATAAAAGAAGGTAGACCAGATCAGGGATGGTGGTGCATGCCTGTAATTTCAGCACTTGGGAGGTGGAAGCAGGAGGATCAAGGGTTCAAGACCAGCCTGGGATACATTGGGAGACACTGTCTCAAATTAAATAAATAAATTCATCCGTACATACACACATGCATACCAGGTAGGGACCTCAAGACCCAAGGAACACAGTGATGGGCTTCTTGGTTTCTCTTTATCTTATATGTCTGGGACTTGAACTTGGAGCTGATGAAACTAGAAACCCAGGAAAAGCTCAAATAGGCACAGACAAAAATAGAGTCAATGAAAGCTAGATCTCTAGTCCAAGGACCAGGAAAGAGGCATCCAAACAAGAGAGCAAACTTTTAGTTAGTAACTGCTCTACTCCAGCCAAACACCACAGAAAAAATGGTGCCACCCCCACTTACCTATGCCTGCAAAGGCAATTGGTGAATACAGACTTCCACTATCACCAGCCTATACTAAGGTACCTGTTTTAGTCAGTTCTCTGTTGCTATTACAAAATATCTGAGACAGGGTAATTCATGAAAAAAAATAGAGGCTTACTTAGCTCAGGGTCCTGAAAGCTGGCAAGCCCAAGAGCATGGCACTAGCATCTGCCTGGCATCTGGTAAAGGTCTTGGTGCATCGTGTAACATCATAAGAGCATCGCAGGGTGAAACAGAGCAAGCTTTCCCAGGAGAGGTGGTTATGAGAAAAAACCACTCCCTCAATGGCCCATTAATCCATTAACCCAAGAATAGGTTAATCCATCAATAAGAGAAGAGCCCTTGTGACTTAATGACCTCCCAAATGACCCACTTCCAGACACCATTATCTGGAATTTGGGATCCAACATGAATTTGGGGGACACATTCAAACAATAGCAGTGCCCTAAACCCTCAGGCTAGGATGAGGTGTCAGATCCAGGGTTTTCATCTCCACTGGGCAGACCTGAGGCCTCCCACTTGCAGTGTTGAAAGAGACCAGGAGAGTCTGCATTTCCATCATCTTCCTATAGTAACAAGACCCAAAAGATTTTTGATAAAGGTACAAAAACAATTCAATAGAGAAAGAAAATATAATCTTTTCAACAAATGGTGCTGAAACAATTGGAGGTTTAGATATTCATAGGCCAAAATAATAAAAGCGGGCTAGAGGTTAGCTCAGTTGGTAGAACGCTGCTCCATACTTTCTGAGGACCTGGGCTCCATACCCAGAACCACAAAAATGAGAGATGGATGTAGCAATCCACTTCCAAAAACAATTCCAAAACAATCAGCCATTGAAAACCCTGTCAGAGTAGCTGTGAGTTGGACCCAACTTGACAGCACCTAACAACCAGGCCAAAAAAAAAGAAAGAAAGAAAGAAAAAGAAAGCCCTCCAACCTAAATCTTACAAATAATATAAATTTACCTCAACATGGACCGTGGACTTAAATTAAACATAAAGCTACTTTAAAAAACTTTAGAAAACCATTGAGAAAATATTTGGAACTTAGGATTTACTGATGAGTTTTTAGACATGATGCCAAAAGCACAATTAATAACAGAAAAAAAATCACTAAGTTGGACTTCATCAAAATTAAAAACTTTTACTCTGTAAAAGACCTTGTTAAGATGAAAAAGACAAGCTACAGAATGGAAGAGAATACTTGCAAACCATATTGCTAACAAAGGAGAAGTATTTAGAATACATAGAGAACTCTCAAATTCCAACAATAAAAAATCCAGTTAAAAAGGGGCAAAAGATAATAAACAAACATTTCAGCAGCAGGATATGTATATGGAAAATAAACACATGAAAAGATTTATGTTCACATAAGAACCTGTACATGAATGTTCATAACAACTTTATTAATGCCCCAAACTGGAAACAATCCAGATTTTTTCCACAGTTGTATGGTTAAACAAACTGTCTTTCATGTATACTGTAGAATACAACATGGCAGTAAAAGGTGAGTGAGCAGTCAATGCAAACACTAACTCCAAAGAATCTCCATAGAATTGTTGTTGTTGTTGTTGTTAGGTGCTGTTGAGTAGGGTCTGACTCATAGTGACCCTATGTACAACAGAGCGAAATGCTCCCCGATGTCATGCCTTGCACACAATCTTTTTATATCTAAGCCCATTGTTACAGCCACCGCATCAATTCATCTAGTTAGGGGTCTTCCTTTTTTTTTTTGCCAACCCACCCCTCTCCCAAACATGAAGTCCTTCTCCAGGATTGATCCCTCATAACAACATGTCCAAAACACATAAGATGCAGTCTAGCCATCCTTGCTTCCAAGGAGCACTCTGGTTGCACTTCTTCTAGAATAGATCTGTTGGTTCTTTTGCCAGTCCATGGTATATTCAGTATTCTCTCCAGCACCATAATTCAAAAGCATCCATTCTTCTTCTCTCTCCCTTATTTACTGGCCAGCATTTACAAGCATATGATGCGACTGAAAATACCATGGCATAAATCAGGTGCACATGAATCATAATTCCATAGAATTACCCTGAGTGGGAAAAAAGCCAATCCTGACTGGTTATATGCTGGGTAATTCCACTTCGATTCTCGAGATGACAAATTTATTAAAATGAAACACAAATTAGTTGTTGGCAAAGGTTAGGAAGGGGTTCAGGTGGGAGGAGAGTGAATGTGGCTATAAAAGGGGGGTTGGGAGGGATCCTTGTGGTGATGGAAACGTCCTGTACATTGGCTGTCTTGATGTCAATATATAGACTGGAATATTGAACTATGGTATATAGTCTTGCAAAGTGTTACCACTGGGGGAATCTAAATAAAAGTGTCCACAGGATCTATCTCATTTCTTACAACTGCTTGTGAATCTACAATGACATCAACATGAAATGTTTAACATTAATAGATTGTGTATATAAATAGCAAGGGGGAAAGAATAATCAGGACCTTCTTGAGAAAAATGAAAAATATAAGTGGAGATGTAGAGCTATGTAACCTGACAACTATCTTTAGAAAACAGTTTGGCATAAAATTGAGCATACACTTGGTCCTATCCCACAATTAATCTCCTCAATACAGATCTTAGAGAAACTTTTCGCAAGTGCATCGGGAGACCTGTAAAAATGTTCGCAGCGGCATTATTTGTAATAACAGAAAGAAATCTAGGTGTATTTTCCAATGTTAATTTCCTGGTTTTGCTAATGGACTGTGGTTATATAAGACATTATTGCAGGGCAGCAATTTGAAGAGCTACAGAAACTTTCTGTACTATTTTTTGCAACCTCCATGTGAGTGTAAAGTTATTTCAAGCTTTAGAAACTGGACATGTTTTAGTGAAAATGGTTTAAAATTTGGGGCATATAATGGAATACTAAACAGCAGTGGAAATGAAAGAATTGCCTCTATATGCATCAACACAGGAATCGCAGGAACATTATGTGAAAAAAACTGCAAGCCAGAGGGCAGAATATATAATCTGATATCATAAACTTCAAAAGATGCAAAATAAAACAAACCATTATGGAAGGATACAACCAAATGTGACAAAACTCAAAGAAAACCTAAAGTTCTAGACTTCCAAGTTGGAGAGGGAAAAGGGGGAGGAAAGTATGGAAAGTATGATAACATTTGATTTCTCCTGCTGGATAGAGAATAAACGGATGTTTGTAGTGATAGATTTTCCTTATAACTTCCATATACATAGTACACACTCAAGAAGTATTGCAGAATTTTTAGATGTGGAGCAGAAATTCTTTTTTAGTGCAGTTGGCAAATTGAGGTTCACAGTGGGCACATTTCCTACTACCTGGAGAAAGCTTGATTGCACTAAAAAAGCTCAACACGAGGAAGGACAAAGCAATGGCAGACTAGAAGAGAGACTTGGAGGGGAGCAGACTTGGAGTCTCTGAGGTCCTCATTCCCACAGCATGATGACCACATTCTAGCAATACTAGTACCTCCCCCAGCCACATGAGCCAGCTCAGTAGCTGGAGTTGGGTTTCTGTCACTTGAACTGGGAGGATCTTGATGGAGTTCTGCAAGGCATTGTAGCCCACCATCGGCCCAGCTGGATCTGGTCAGCATGCAGGCTTAGAGATGCCCAGAGGGCTCGTCCCCATGTCTGTCCTAGGATAGACCAGATGGTCAGGGAAGGTATAGACTTACCCGAAGGATGGTGTTTTCTCTGTCACCTCACCTACTTTGTCTTGCCACAGATGTTCTCCTGAGGCCTGCATGAGAGGGGATGGGGAGATATCAGGAGAAGGAGCAGGGTGAAGGACTGTTGGCTGGGTTGGGTGCCTTGACCCAACCCAGAGGTGCCTTGACCCAACCCAACTCACAGAAGCAGGAAGAGCAATGACTTGGGAATCTTCCGGCCTCTTAGATCTTCCTCCAACCTCATGCTGGCAACAGTCTCATGACAGAGCAGCAGCCCCACAGCACAAATGGGATGGGAGGTGGGACAGTTACCCAGAGCATGATGCTGAGCACAGCCAAGCTGATATCCCAGGGCAATGACCTACAGCCCCTGGGAATCCAAACCAAAGGTGACCATGAGAATAGAATGTGAGAATAGATTTGGGTTCTAGGCATTTATGCCAGCATTCAACAAGGATTTCACCGACTCTGAGCTAGGTCCTCAGGATCCAGCAGTGAAGTCTCAGCTGCTGCTTACCTGGAACATACTGTCAAGTGTTTAGCGAACTGTAGGGAAGGACTCTGGGAGAACACAGGGGGAGACAGACCACAGCAGGCCAGGCAAGTCCTGTATGTCCTGTATACCCAAAGCATACCAAAGGGTACCAAGTGTCTCCCGGAGATCTGCAGGGGCAGCTTGCATCCGGCTTCCAACCCTCTTTGTATAACACACAGAGCGTGTTCCAGACGTGCAGATGATAATCTCAAGCAAACATTCACTGGACAGCCACAGAAGAGCAAGGCCATGGAGTGGCAGGAGAGTAAGAGGTAGCTTTTGTCAAACCTGCATTAACCGGGATGTTTTAGGATTGAACGGTCCTGGGGATGTTTCTAACGCTTAGCATCTGCTCTTTGCTCTCATCCGCTCACGATTTATTGGGGGTGCGTCAGTGGGCCAGACCGGTACAGAGGCGAGCAGGAGGCTGTCAGCTTACCCTCCGGGAGCTCATTGTCCAGTTAAACGTAATGACCAGGGCTAGGAGCTGCATTGGCCGCTTGAGGGTGGAAACAGGCAGGACGCTGTCCTGGAGCCAGATGCGCTGTTATTCCAGGCGTCATTGCGCCTTTGGTCCCTTGGGGCAGGTTGGGGTTTAGCACAAAATAAGCCTGTCCTGGCGCCGCCTCTCGCTGGCCAGGTCTGCGAAGACACCTACAGACCCCACACAGCTTGCCCAGATAAAGCGTCTGGGCTGAAAGCAGAGGGAGAGCTGGACACTACACCGGGTGACAGCCAAGCCCCACCCCGCGTCCTTGCCAGGTACCCGCACAGGACATCTCCCCATTGCCCACCACACCCAGGCTGTCCCCCAGCTCCCTCCCTTCCTTTCCGCCCCCCTCGACGACTGTGCTGTGTGCACCGGTGTCTGGCAAGGTGGAGGAAGGGGGGGAGCGTCTAGGTTTCAAAGACCAAGAGCCAACGTCCCCCGGGCAATTTCGTGGCATGTTCTTGGGCTCAAAAGAGAGAGAGCACGGGGTGCGGGTGTGGGGGGACACACGCAGAAGTAGCGAGCCAGCGGGGAGACCGCGCGGTGCCTCCGCTCCAGCCCGGGTGAGGCTCGGGTGGGCGGGCGCACGCCCCCCAGCCCCGCAGCGCCGCGGGCCCCGCATGACATCAGAGGCTGGGGAGCGCGCAGAGCGCAGGCGCCAGCGGAGCAGGCGGGCGGGAGGGGGCCGCGCGGCGCGGCTCGGGAGCGCAGATCCTCCGCCCGGCGCCGTGCCTGCGCCCCGCTCCGCCCGCGCCCCGGCGGTCCACAGCGCGCCCAGCGCGTGGCACCAGGCGGCACCCTCAGCAGCCCCTCCGCGGGCTTCCTCCTCTTCCTCCTGTTCTTCCTCCTCCTCCTCTTCCTCCTCCTCCCCATCCTCCTCCTCCCTCTCCTCTTTCGCCTCCTCCGCGCCCGCCGCCGGACACGCAGCCGCAGGCCGGGGCCGGGACGCAGCCGGGGAGCCAGGGACGCGCGCAGCCCGCCCTTCCCCCTCCGGCTCCCGCACCGCCGGCCGCCTCCCCGCGCCCTCCTCCTGTCCCCTCCCTGCTCCTTCGCTTCCTCCTCCTCCTCCTCCTCTCTCGGCCCCAGCTGCCAGCACCATGTCCGCAGGGGGAGATTTTGGGAACCCACTGAGGAAATTCAAGTTGGTGTTCCTGGGGGAGCAGAGCGGTGAGTACCCCGCTTCTTCTCTCTCGGCCTGGCGCTGATCGTCCCCCGCCACCCACTCACCCGCCCCACGGGGACCCCCGGGCCCCAGCTCGGAAAAGGCGCGTCCACGCCCGGCTGGAGGGGTGGGGAGGTCGGGGTGGCCAGGGCAGGGAGGGGCCAAGGTGAGGGCCGGGCAGGCGCTGGGGGGGGCAGGGTGGGCGCCAGGGTGGGGTCGGAAGGGTTTGGGGCGAGGCACAGGTGCGGCGCGGTGCGGCGCGGCAGGGCGGCCGGAGCGCGGAGACTCGGGCTCGCTGGCTCGCTCGCACTGCGGCACAGGCTGCGGCCGCGGCGCAGGTGTCTGGGTGCCGTCGGGGGCGGGGGCGGGGGAGCGGCGACCCTCGGGGAGAACGAGGTGGGGCTGGGCGCCCCCCCAGCACGGCTGCGCCGGGGCGGGGGGGGGGCTTCCTCGCGGACCCTGCCGGGAACTGTGTGAAAGGGCAGGGCCGAGGCCCTGGAGCAGAAGGCCGCGGGGGGATGGGGAGGCTGACACCTGTCCCTTCTCTAAATAGCGGGTGCCCAGAGCGCCTGCCTCCTCGGGCTTACGTCCGACCGGGCAGAAGGTTCTAGACCCCCTGCCCTTCGCTAGCACGTTAGCCTCCTTGGGATTCAGGGGTGTGGATGATGCCAGCAAAGGTTCCCCCAGTGCCCGGTGATTTGGGGGGACGGTACAGGAGTACCTCGCATCAAGAGGCTGTGAGGCTTGGCGCTGGGCAGAGAAAGGCCCAGGCGACACGCCCTGCCTGGCTTCCCTGCCCCCCTCCCCCAGAGAGCGTTAGCGGCAGCGGGTCCTTCCCACTGCCATCTCCCAGCTCACCGCCCTTCTTGGGGGAGGGGAGGTCACCGTGGCAGCCAGCCAGAGCCGGGGGAAGGGAGACTGAGGGCCTCTGCGCTGCCCAGAGCCTCCCCGAGGAAGGCATCTCTGCAACCCAGGTTGGCCCAAGGGAGGGAGCCCGTATTGAGCAGGGACCCCTGTGACACCTGTAGCAAGGAGTGGCTCCCAGGGCATCGCTCCAGGGGCCTCTCTAACGGCAGCTTTGGGGAGACACAGTGGGCTCGGAGCAGCTCTGCTGAAGGAGAGGTCCTGGGGTGGGAGGGACAGATAGGACCCTGGGCTCTGGCTCTGCAGACCTGTTCACCTGGCTGGGCATCAGTCTACAAGAGGCCAACAAAAGGGAGGCTGTCGGGGGACAGGGTGTGCTCGGGAACAGTGCTGCTGTGACCTCCCTGCATGTGGGCTATGGAGGTCACATGGCTGCTTCCTGCCTATGATGCTCAGTATTTGAGATGAAGGGCTGGGAGCAGGGGGTTGAGAGTTGGTCACCTGGCCCTGAGCGGAGAGATGGGTTTAAGACATTTCATATCAAGATCTGCTCAGCCAGCCAGCCAGCCCTGTGTCCTAGACGCTGATTTCCTGTTGGCAGTGGGCTTCATGTCACAGAGCTGACTTTTCCCAGTGTCTGGAAGGGATCTGGGTGGGTTTCAGCCATAGGAGGGAACCCATAGGTGTCAAGCAGCCTGGAGGTTGAATTGTTAGCTGTGCTGCCTTACGCCAAATAGAGGCCTCTAGGAGACTCAGTTTTTGTCTCTGAACATGGTAACTTGAAGGCAGGTTTTAGACCTTCAGTTTCTCCAGGGCCTGGACTCCAGTAGAGTCCCAACAAACATTTATTTATTCCACCGCAAGTCTGAACACATTTCAGTAAAGAACCAGTCTGATGAGGAAAACATCCCTGGTTAGTTTGAGTGAAAACTCTGGGCTCCCTCCGAAACTCTGCTGATGGGCCGAGGGCCCTGAGGAGGCCTGCAAACCGCCTTTGTTCCTAAAATCACAAAAATGTGCTAGGTGTGATGACACACACCTGTAATCCTAGCACTGGGGAGGCTGAGGCAGGAGGTTGGAGACAAGTTCAAGGCCAGCCTGGTTTGCCCAGTAAGACCCTGTCTCCAAAACAAAAACAAAAATCATAGACATAGGCGCCAAAGCCTAGGAAATAAGCCTCCCACCTCCTCCACATGCTTAGATGGGAAGGGAGCCCCAGGGGAGGTGGGGGCTTGCTTAGAGTCCCATTGTGAATTGTGAGTGCTTAGGAAACCACATGTTGAATTTCCAGCCCATTTTTCACTGCATGTCATTGGGAAGTAAGATGACCTTGAGTTGGGGACCCCTCCCTGAGAGGGGTGAGGGCTTGGTTGGGGGACCTAGTGGGTAGAGGTGGGGGTTATAGGCTGTTGGAGCACGGTCTTTAGAGAGGTACTGCCATTAGTGGCCGCCACCCTGGTCCTTCTGGCAGGGATCCCTGAGTAGCCCCCTACTCTGTTGTGCCATTAGTGGGCTGTTTCCTTTAGGTTTTACCACGCTTCAGGGGTCTGTGCATTGCCTAGAGGATGTGCACACCCTGAGCCTGGTCGGATCCGATTGCCACCACTGCCACCTCTTCCGTCTTGCCGTGCACGGTTTGGCATCTGCTGGTCCCATGGGCCAGCATCCTCTAAAGCCTGGGCGGTGAAGGGCGCCCTCTGAGGTCTGGGCCTACCCCCTGCCCTGCTTCTCCCTTCCTATGTGATCTTGGAAGTCCCTCACCTTCTGTATAAGAGGGAATTGGCCAGCTGAGCTCTGTGGAACCTTCTAGAGCAGCTTAGACTTGCCCAGCTGAGCTGAGTTCCTGAGGGAGGAGCCAGTGGAAGGGGTTGGAAGCACATGGCCTTTTCTCGTTTCCTGTGCCAGGCATGGTGGTGGCATCTTTCTGGGAAAGGGCAGCAGGAATACGCCTAGAATGCCATATGTGAAGTAGGATGAGGGTAATCCCAGCGAGGCATGATGCTTTCAGAGCTGGGAAGCCCTTGAGCACCCGATCTGGAGAGAGATCCCTCCAGCCCAGAAGAGAGCCCCTCTCCTGGCAGCAGAGCGACTACTGTCCCCGGGTTCAGCTTGGGTGGGACTGTGGGCAGGGTGCTATGGACCCAGGGTGGGGGCAGATTGCCTTGCATTAGGGAAGCTGTGCTGTCCTGCTAGTGCTCTGCTGCCTTTCTGTGCCTTCTGGACATGGCGTCATGCCGATGGCAGTGACAGGAGGGGGTGACATGTACCAGTCCCCACTGGGGCACTTGACAGTATCCAGGGAAGCAGGTGTGTGAGGAAGGGGCGTGGCCTGCAAGCTGCCCGGCCTCCTGAATTCTCAAAAGCTTAGGTGGGCATCTGGGTTTCACAGGGCGCACCTCGGTGTGCAGGATGGGAAGAGAGGGTCAGGGAGGCTCTGACTGGGCGCTGGCCTCTCCCATCTCCCCTTCCCCAAGATTCCTGCCGTGGAAGCAGGAAAAATAGATGAGCAATGCACACTGTCTGCTTTCCTGGGCTGTTGACCAGCAGCCTCCCCGCCTGACCCTGGCCACTGCATGTCCACCCCAAGCACAGTGGGAATGGGTCTGTGAGCCTTGGGCCTCGGTGACCCCAAAGGCAGCTGCGCTTTCCCCTTCCCTGCCCCTCCTTCCGTCCCCGTCCCCAGCATGTAGCTGTTTAATCAGATTGTGGGTGGAGTGGAGTGTGGCCTTGCCCTCCTTGGACTTGCAGTGCACGGGGCGTGCAGATGGCTGTGGATGTAATCACAGCTGAGCCCTCAACTATGCAGGAGGAGCCAACGGCAGGCAGCTGCCCCACCTTAGGGGCAGGTGTCCGGGGGCCTCCTGTGTGCTTCAGAGGACAGAGCACAGGCTGCCGCTCCTCCTTACTGCCCGAGTGGGGCCTCTCCTCTGCCCTTCTCTGTAGGAAGTGTGGTATGGAGGCAGAGGAGGTCAAGGGTGGCTCCTGGGGGTCTGCTTGCTGGCACTGAATAGGGCTTGTCCCCCAAGTTTATCCCCTTCCTCTACGGAACGCTCCTGCACCTGGGCCACCTCACTCACGGGAGCCTTTTGCTGGTCTGGTGATGTGTCTGCTGCCCCTCCCAGAAGCTTTCCCTGCCCCCCAACTCCCAGACCCCACCACTGTTTCCTGGGACACAGCTTTGGGTTTTTTTTCTGAGCATAAAAAACAAAACAAAACAAAACCCAAACCATTGATCACATGCTGCCCCATGACCTCTCTTCTGTTGTCTCTGGTTTTGTTTTGTTTTGTTTATTCTTTTTGGAGTGCTGGGGCATGGAACCTGGCCTTGCACATACTTTGCAAGCACCCTAGCATTGTGCTGCACCTCCAGCCCATTTTTAAAAATTTTTTACTTTGAGTCATGGTCTCGCTGAGTTACACAGGCTGCCTCTGGCCTTGAACTTGCAACGCTCCTGCTTCCCCTGCCAAGTCGCTGGGATAACAGGCGCGCACCACTGTGCCTGGCCTGTTGTCATTGTTACCTAAGGAGTTTTAAATGTTTAGCCTTTTCAGGTACAAAAATCCTAACTTCTTTTAGGCACCTAAAGGTGACGGTTAAGCACCTCTGGAGAACGATGTCTTAGTCATCGTTTTATCTCACCTCACCTGCAGGCACTGTGTGCTCACTGAATATCTTGGTTTGAAAATGACTTGATCCTTGCTGTGTGAGATTCGCTGATGGCCCATCAGTCGATTAAAAGTGAAGGGAGGCAAGGCGGCTTTGTAATAGGATTCCTTCATCCTGGCACCTGCTACTTTCTCAAGCCAGAAGATTCTTACTAGGGACACTTGAGAATCTTTTTCAAGAGTTGGCTCAGTTAGCCGTGGTCATGCCCAAATCCTAGTTCATCTCAGAGGACCTGAGGTTCTCTGGGAATCCCTGAAGAGATATGTGGAAGCTGCTAAGCTACCAAAGCTGGGGAAGGGACATGGCAGACCTCATCCTGCCAGAGCTTCCTTGGAGATAGGGAGTAAATCACCAAGCTGCTCTGTGCCTCAGTTTCTCTATCTTGCTCTCTCTCCTCCCAAATGTTCTCCCTTCCTCAGTAGCCAAGATGAGAGGAGCTACCTTAGATATTGGGTACAGATCCAACACCTTTGCCTTTTGTTTGTTTAAAGAGGTGAAAGGAAGAGAGTCATACAGACACTCAGATGATGAATCTACTAGTCTGTTTTTTGTTACTATAATGAAATACCTGAAGCAGGCTAGCTTGATCAAGGAAAGAGGTTTGCTGATCTCACAGTTCTGGAGACTCAAGGGCATGGCACTGGCATTGGCTTGGCTGTGATGAGGATCTCACAGCAGATACAGATGGGCATTACAATGGTGGCAGTGATTGTGGGAGCATATTACAAAAGATCACGGCCCTAAAACAGGAAGCAGGAGGGACTGGGTCCCATAATCCCTCCTGAGGACACACCCCCAGTTAATCTAAGAACCTCCTCCTAGGCCCCACCTCTTAAAAGTCTCCTGCCACACTGAGCCATTAGGCGCCAAACCATATCCAAACTGAAGCTTAACCTGTATTTAGCCTAACGAAAAAAAAAAAAAAGGTAGCCTCAATTCAGGATATAGATACAAGGGAACTTACCAATAGCAAAAGAAGAAACTGTTAGAAAATGTTCTGGCTGTGCAATAATGGTAATTACCAGATTTTGCCTGATATGATCATCGTTATCATTTATACTCCCCAAATAATAGTGAATTACATTAAAATACAACAAAAAATAACCTCATTGTCCTTTTCTTCCTTACTAGATCCGTAAAATCAGTCCATGAATAATTTTCCTTACAGAGATTGCCCTGGCATTGCAGACTTTAAAGTTGCTTCCAAAAAAGGCCTAAAAAGGGCAGGCTTGAGGGTGGTATCCTGTATGTCCCTTCTAGGCTGCACGGTCCCCCTCTGTCCCCACCCCATGTCTTCCACTGTTGCCGAATGGGTAGTGATGCCTGGCCTTGGTGTAAATAGTTTAGAGAAATCATTGGACAGAGCTGTTGAGGCAGGTGAGAGAAGGTTAGGTGGAACTGCAGACTCCATAAAGGTCGGGCAGATGACCAAAGTCGTTCTGCTGGATGTGTAGCAACTGTCTTTCTGCCTGCAATCCTTTTCCATTTCTCACCAAGGAGTGGAGAAGACCGGGGAGCTCTGGGTGGAGGTTGCCAGGGAGAAGTCCCAGACACGCCCTGAGATGGGCAGCTCTTTTGTTAGAGGCAGAAAGACCGGCCGCCGCTGGGAAATGGGGCTCCAGGCAGGGCCTGGGGACTTGAAGCCCCAAGGAGACTGGGAATGGGAGGACTGTCTTTGTTTCCTGGAACTAAGGAAGGAAGGAAGAGAGTTCACTTCCCAAAGCTCCTGAGGAGGGCTTGACATTCCAAATTACTTTCATTATTTCCATCACTTTTGCCCTAAACTGAGATCTTTTTAAAAAGTAAAATTTCACTGCAATGAATACTCTTGTCATTTTAGTAGAAAAACATTTGCCCTGATCTCTTGGTAACAGGACCACGTGCCTTGGCCTGGTACCACCTGCCCCCAGGAGGGAGACATGCTGAAGGGACAGGCCTGGGTCCTGAAGGATGCAGATAATAGTTCACCTCTGAAGGCAGAATAGATCCTTTAAAGTTGCTTCCAAAAAATGCATTAAAAGCCTAGGCTCTTGGCTGAGCGTGGTGGTGAATGCCTGTAATCCCAGAGACTAGGGAGACGGAGGCAGGAGGATCAAAGGTTCAAGGTCAGAGGCAGCTTGTGCAGCTTAGTGAGACCCTGTCTCAAAATAAATACATTTTGAAAAGGGCTGTGGGTGCAGATCAGTGGTAGAGCACTTGCCTAGCGTGCACCAGGCCCTGTGTTCAATCCCCAGTACTGATAAAAAAAAAAGTGCATAAAAAGATGGCAGCCTGTGTCCTTCCTTCTGTTAGCCTCAGATGGCATTTATTGAACACCGACTCTGCCCTCGGCTCCCCAGGAGCCCTGTGTCTTCCCAGCCACCCTGTGATGGCTGAGCAGTTAGCTCCATTTTGTGGATCGTGAACCAGAGACTTAGAGAGAGCTCGCCCTGCCCAAGACTCACTGAGTGGCAGCCTTAGCACCGGGACCCGGGTTGCTGAGAGGAGGACAGTGAATTGTTGGTCTCCTGCCTCCAAAGCAAGCCCAGGCCTAGGCGAGAGGAGAATGGGTCAAAAGAACCCTGAGGTCTCATGGGCACGAGGTCTGCAATAAGCCACTCAGGGACTGCCTGTGCCTCGCACTTACTGGAAAAGAAGTGGCAGATCCCAGTGTGGGGGTCTGCTGAGAGCACTGGGTCCTCGAGCGGGAGAAGGGCAACAGCTCCTTTAAGAAGGAGGCAGAGGTCTGGTGTGGTGGTGCATGCCTGTAATTCCAGAAACAAGGGAGGCAGAGGCAGGAGGATTGCAAGCTTGAGGCCAGAGGCAGCCTGCCTAACTTACTGAGACCCTGCCTCAAAAAAAAAAAAAAAAAAAAAGTAAAAAATGGGCTGGGGGCGCAGCCCAGTGGTAGAGCACTTGCAAAGAAAGTGTGAGACCCTGGGTTCAATCTCCCAGTACTGCAAAAAAAAAGAAAAAAAAAAAGAGGCAGCATGTCCATGAGGGAGCTTGGTAGTGCTAGCTTTGCATGGCAGGTACTGCTGTCTTACACAGAATGTCCTGCTTATCTGGGGTAGTTTGAAGGTTTGAAGGGAGTCGATAGGGTTGACAGAGGAGACACTGCCCAGAGTCTAGCCAAGAACTAGTCACTACAGAGGGAAGAACCGGTGAAACCCAGTGACCATCCCACCTCCCTCGGAGTAACCCTTCCCTGGCCACATCTGTCCTGGAGACACCAGAGTCCTTGAAACCCTGGTTCCATCCTGAGCTGCCACCGGTTCCTGGGTATGGGACAGGCCCTCAGCCCTTCTCCGGCTTTTTTGTTGTATCCCCCAAAGTCTACTGGATGATGTGACCTCTCGGGCTGGGGGCACTCTAACTCTGCTTCTGTAAGTCACCTCCAAGCAGGATGCCAAGCCAGTGACCCTTAAGTCCCGGGGACAGTGTGGGGCTTCCGAGAGGAGGGCGTGGAAGCGGGGCTCTGGCAACTGTTTCCCCAGAGCCTGCGGGGCCTATGTGCAGAGTGCTTGCTAGCGCCCCAGTTGGGCTGTTCGCCTCGGAAGCCTGGGCCTCCCTGGGGTGTCCCCTGTGCCCTCTGGCTCCTTTCTCCTGGTGTGTGCTTAGCCGAGTTGCCAGGTGACAGGGCCAGCCCTGTCCTGTGCCTCCTGTGCCCAGAAAGTGTTTCTTCTACACAGAAAGGTCCTTAGATGAGGATAGCAGGGGGCTCGTCCAGGACTTCCTGCTGCAGCCAGGTGGGTGGGGAGGCAACACAGAGGGCAGGGAAAGGGTTGGAGCTAAGAGGAATGTGCATGGTCCCCACTACCCCTGGTAGGGCTCAGCAACCCCACCCAGCTCCCACTCTGACCCTGTAAGTAGGTCAGGCTTCCTGAGGTCTGGGCTTCTACCCAGCTCACCCCTGGCCGTCTGGATGGTGTTGGGGTGCAGGAGGACCCCCACCTCTCATGACCTCGTTGGAATCTCCCACACACCAAGTGTGCGGAGTACATGGCATTTGACAGAAGCACAGGTGCTAGGTGACTTTGTTGATGAAGTAGAGCCTGGAACCTCCCCCACCCTCGCCTCCTTGTAGCTGCTAAGAGAAGAGAGGCGCGGGCGCACTGGCTATTTCTGTAAATGACCCGCAACTCCCACTTGCCATCTCGCAGGTAGAACCAGTTGCTCATCCCGTTTTACAGTTGAACAAATGAGGCTGTGGAAGAAGGAGGCTTTTGTGTGCAGGGCAGGGCTACTGGATTTACCCAGTGTTTTTCCCCTATGTATAAGTGGGAGAGACGCACCCACCCCACTCCTCCAGGGCCACCAGAGCACCTCATGGGACGAGCGCCCCATTTCCCAGGCAGCCTGCAGGGGCAGAGGCTGTGTGTGGGGTGGCTCTATGCCTTCCAGGGTGTTCAGAACAGCACGTGGCCCAAGGGAAGCAGACAAGAAACCTCAGTGGATATTAATGTGAATACTGTGCTAGGGGGGAGTCAGGGAGGGCTTCCCAGAGGAGGTTTTACAGTGAGCAGGAATTCGCCAACAGGGGAGGCGTGAGGGCAGAGAGCCCCGTGGTGCCAAGGTGGTAGAAAGCTTGGGGCCCTGGGGAATTGGGCATAGGTGGCTCAGGGTGGCTGGACCCCAGCGCACACCACAGGGGGAGAGTGGCAGAGGAAGGGGTCCAGCCGGCAGAAGCCTACTGGGTTTTCCCTGTGGGCAGAGGGGACCCCTGGGAGCTTTGACCACAGAGGGACATGCTCCTGGATTAGGAAGCCAAGGTGGGATGTGGCCCAGTTGGAGATCTGAGTGGCTGAACTAGGTCAGGCCGGGAACATTGAGAGGATGGAATGCAGAGGGGTGCCTGGGCCAGCTCTGGCCTGCCCGCCTGGGGAGGCCTATTGTACTGATTCTTCTTTGTAGAGGAAAGAGTACAGGGGACAGTGAAGGACTGTAAGGGAAGGCCGTCCATCCTTCTCCCCACACTGCCCTCAGGTGCACCAGAGTTGGCCCCCTAGGGCCCCTTGGGCACCCTGCCTGCCTGGTGGCCCGGAGCCCTGCCTGCTCTGACCTGCCAGGGGTGGGCTCCTGGACCACTGGCAACCCCGCCAGGCTCACGCCCTCTGCCACCCACTGGGGCAGGACACGGCAGATGATGAGAAGCTGGTGGTTGGGTCTGAGAACTCCATCGCCCTCCTGCTGGCTGTGTGAGGCCCCTTCATCCTCTGAGCAGCCACCTCTCATTCCTCCCCCACTGGCCACCTCATCTAGTGGCCACTCACCTCACTTCCTGTGCTTTCTCATGAGGGTGCCCCTTCTCCCGTTCTGTAGGCTTCTGACTCCCTAGCAAACACAGAGGGCTTTGGAGAGCAGCGGTGTATGGGGAGGGCCCCTAACGTGCCTTGGTGACAGAAGCCCAATCTTACGCCGGATGCACAAAAAGCACAGATGGAGAGCCAGGAGCTGAGTTAAGGTGAGGAACTGCCCCGGGGCCAGCTCATGGTCTGTAGTCCAGAAACCCTGCCCTCTGAAGGCCTGGTGGCTGTGGCTCGCTGCCCTCCTATCTCCTTCCTAGGCAGTGCTCCTTGGAGATCATGGGGCAGCACGGACTGCTCCTTGGCCCAGGTGAGGGTAAATCCATGTTGTCCCTGATGATGATAAGTTTCATATCGGCGCCTGGCCCATCGGAGCCATGCCTGCTCCATCCCCTGCGAGGTCCAGGTGGGCGAGGAGAGCTGGCCCTTTGCTTGGGGCTTCGCAGAGGTGTCTCTCTTGCCTCTCGTTGCTGGCCCAGAGAAACACTGGCCTGGAAGTGGACCACAGCAACAGCTTTGATGAATCCCAGTCTCCCCTGGTCCCCTTACCATCCCCACCTGGGGCTCAGACAGGGGTCCAGCCAAGAGACCCATTCATGACTCAGGAGCAGAGAACTGCAGCCGTGGCCTGCGCACAGAGCCAGGTCCCTGGGGACAGGCAGCCTCTCCCGTGGGCGTGGCAGTGCTCACTCTGGGAGAGGAAGAGAAGACACTCTGTTCTGACCCCGTGAGGGGCAGGAACAAACACCGCACCCACTAGAGAGCGCGAGGGAGTGTGGGGAGCAGGGACAGGGAAGGTGGCTGCTTCATTTCCCTCTCCAGTCACAGGAGGGGGCAGGAGCCACAGGGAAGCCAGGGCATGGGGAGAGGAGAGGTCCGTGGAAGGACAGAGACCAGGACACCTCCCTCCACCCACAGACCTGCGGGGTGCATGTGGTGCCTTCAGGCCTGCGGAGCTAGAGGGTTCCAGCTCTGGGCAGGGGTGCTGTCCATCCCAGGGTTCTGACCGAGTGCATGGTCACAGAGCTATTGGTGCTTCCTGGCCTTGGGGGACAAGAGGGGGTCTAGCTCAGCAGAGCAGCGTGAGGGAGGCCAGGCTCCTCCTGCCTGGGGCCTGAGAGAGGACATTTGTCACCCCACCATCTAGGCTCAGTCCTACCAGGGCTGGCTCTGAGGAGCGCCGAGCTGTCCCTTGTGAAGGCCAGTGGGCTCCGCCCCGCTGTCTCCTGCAGCTCCCCATCTCTGGGCTGCTGCAAATAGGGCAGGGCCTCGGGACCGGGAGCTTTGTTTGGTCCTGGTCTTTCCTACATAGAGGATGCCTCCAAGGAGGGTTTCTTTTTGGGGAGCAACCACTCCCAAAATATTTTTAGGCTGTTAACAGTTCCTACATGGAGCACTGTGATCTGGAAATCCTCCACTGACTCTGATTCATTCAGTACCCGCTCCGTCCCTCACACCCCACCAGAGTCCTGCAGGCTGCCTCCCAGATTAGAAGGGGGCCAGGAGGCCCATGGAGGCACTTGTGTAGCTCTCGGGCCCTGGGTCTTTTCAACTCCACCTGAGGAGGCAGAGCCCCAGGTGTTGAGCCAGAAAAACTCAGCTCCTCCTCTGCACCAGCATGTGGCAGAGGGGCCCCTGAGCTCTGCTTGGGGAGGGCCAGGTGTGGTGTGGAGACTTGGGTAGAGCAGCGTGGCAGCACCTGGAGAAATACATCTGGCAGGAATTGGCCTCTGTGCTCCCGTGGCCTCCTCCCTTGCCCACTGGGAGAGCTGCTGTCTGCAGGCAGAGGGACCTGGGAGATTCGGTTCCAGGGGGTCAGCCCAGTTCACCACAGTAGGAGGGAAGGCAGAAGCTGGTGATGGGGAAAGTGACCTCTCTTAGGAGCCTGTCAGCGTGAGATGGTGTGGCAGATACAGCCTAAGGTGACTGTGTGAGTCACACCCTTGCAGAGGTCCCTCCCCTGAGTACAGGTGGAACTTGGGACTTGCTTTGAGCTAATTCAGTATTGCAAACATGGGAGGATGTCACTGCTTTGATTCAGTTTTATGGCAAAGAGGCAAAAGCAAGGGCATAGTCAGTCCCGTGATTATGCTTCTGGCTGGCCCTGAAGAAGTAAGCTGCCATGTGGTATGTGTGGGTGGGGTGGGGTAGTGGTTCTGTGGTAAGGAACTGTGAGTGGCCTCTAAGAAACAACAGTCTCCAGCCACCAGCCAGCAAGAAAATGGGACCTCAGTCCTACAACCATAGGGAACCAAATTCTGTCCTCAACTGCATAAGCTTAAAAGAGGACCCTGAATTCAAGAAAGAAATGTAGCCCAGCTAACACCCTGATCGCACCCTTTGAGACCCTCCTGAAGACCCTGTAAGCTATGCTTGGACTCCTGACCCATAGCAACTGTGAGAACATAAATGGGTATTCTTTTAAACCACTGCATTGGTGGTATTTGTTACACAGCAACAGATAAGTAATGCAGATTTTAGAGGGAGGAGATGGCTTCTGCAGACACAGACGAGGTGGAGTTCCCAGAAGGAGCCACAGCTGGCCCCGGGTTAAAAAGCTGCCTGGTGAAATACCCAGTGGGGAGCAGGCCCTGATTCTTGGTCTGCTACTCTTCCTTTTTGTGTGGTCCTGAGCAAGCCCACTGCTAAGGCTCAGATTTTTCCTCTGTCACATTCTCTAGGCCCTTCTTGCCCACCTGATGTTCAAGGCCACTCTCACTCTGTCCTGTGATCCTTCTGGAAGCCAGGCTTCTGTGCCTTCATATCCTCTGCCTTTTGCTGCTGTCGACCCCTCCCATGTTGCCTGTTTCCGCTGGGCCTCAGGGGGTAGAACCTTTCTGTCCTGCAGACAACCTTGGCAACCTTGTGGGCTCAGGTTAGTGGCAAGGACAGGAGGAAGAAGAACATCCTCTGAGGCTGAGCTCTTGCTTGTGCTGGGGGGGGGTTGGGGGGGGAGAATGAACCTGCCTATGACCTGGTGCTGTGTCCTTCTGGGAAAGCAGCCCCTCTTCTCTGGCTTCACATCTCCTTGGCTAGGATCAGCTCTAGAGTATGGCTTCTTCTATGGCTCCCACCATGTGTGAGGCTTCTTTTGACAAAGGCTCCTTGGGGACCCAGAGCTTGCCCTATGGTGGGGGACTGAGCCTAGTTCCCGTCTCCTTGTCCTGGTACCCCCAAGTTGGACACAGTGTCCTCTTTGCTTCCAGGTGGCTTGTGTCCACCCACAGGTCCATGGTCTTTGAGATCTAGAGTAGATTTTGCTTCTAGAGACCGTGGTTCTCATCCCTGAAACTCACCAGAAAGGCTGTCCCCACTCCCAGGTAAATCCTGAGCAGGTGACATTGAGAATCTGGGGTTGGTGTTGTTAGGTGCCATCGAGTTGGATCCGACTCATAGTGACCCTCATAAGATTTCCAATGGCTGATTGTTTCGGGATTGCTCCGGGAGTGGGTTACCACGTCCTTCTCCCCTTTTTGTGGTGCTAGGGATCGAACCCAGGGCCTGAGCAAGCACAGGGTGGTTAAATCCCAGCCCACTGAGTGTCTGGAGGGCAGGAGGACAGCTCCTTTTTTGGCTGAACAGGGATGTCTGGAATTTCCGCTGGCCCCTGGGGAGGAGGGCTGGGAGCAGGCTATGTAAGGGTCTGTCTGAGCCCAGGAAGAGAAGCTGGAGCTCCCTGTGCCCAGGGAGACCAAGAGTGTCTGCACCATGGGGTGCCCTCAGAGGTTCCTCTCAGGAGAGGGTGGGCGTCGGGAGATGCCTCCCTGCATCAGCCTGAGGTCTGCAGGCCTCTTCCCCCCATCCTGAGCAAGCTTGGTTTTGCTGTCAGGCCAACTCTGTGTCCTGGGGACTGGGGGCAATGGGTCCATTGGCCTTGTCTCAGGTCCCTCTGACTGGATCTAGATTGACAACCTGGAAAACACGAGCCACGCCTCTCGGACTGTGTCCACCCAATCTTGCCACCCCACACATCCTTATTGTCTATTGCTGAAGCTTTTAACATCCACACCTGCAGCAGTTAGCCTCGGGGAGAAGAGGATGAGCATGTCCATTACCTTGCTGGATGCCATTCTGGCCAGAGGAACCAAAATTTCCTATCTGTTAAATGAGCTACCACAGGGCACCAACACTAGCCTTGTCCAAAAATCAGCGGGCCGTGGGAATTTAGCAGGTACTTCCGCCTTCCCTGTAGCACATGCGCACTGTGAGTTAGTTCTTCGTGGAGCCTGTGCAGCCGCTTGGTTGAATGGACAGAATGACCTCTGTAGGGTGTGGCTGGAGACAGGCTGAGCCCCAGACCCACTGAAAGCTGCACACGCTGCCCTCTAGAGCCTGGCTCTCTAGGGAAGCCATGTCAGAGGGTGACCATGTGTGCTGGGCCCGGGGAGCTGCAGGTGGAGGACTGACCCTCAGCTGTGGCTGGGTCTGGTCTTCCCTGGGGTCCTGGAGGGGACGCTGCACCTTCTGCCAGCCACCAGCAGTGTTGGATGCCACTCATGGGATGGGGAGGTTTCCACCCCCGGTGGGCTAGCTCTCATGGGAGGAGCTCTGCAGCCCACACCAGCCCTGCAGTCAGTCCTCAGAGCAAGGACATCAGGGGAACCGAAGAGTTCCAGTCCCTACCAGGGCCTGCGGTGCTGGCTGCGCTGAGTATGTGTCTGTTTGTGTACATATGTACTTCTCTACGCATCCACGAGTGGTGAGTGCCCCTGGCCCTGCCCACTGGGCTGATCTACCCATGTCTTTTCCATGGCCTGGCCTGGGACGAGAAGAGCTCGCAGCAGGTTCTCTGTGCCCGGCTAAGTGCTGGTCCTCCGTGAAGTCTAAGAATATCAAGTACAGTTACTTTCGAGTTCCTTAGGGAAGTTTCATGCTGACCAGCACATTAGTTTAATCAAAACAACCCATTTCTTGTGAGACATGGATGTGGGAGCATAATTAAAGTTGTTAGGTGCCATTGAGTTGGGTCAGATCATAGCGACTCGATGTACAACAGAATGAAGCACTACCCAACACTGTGCCATGCCTGGCACTATTGCCAGTGCTTCTCTGCTATTCATATGGTTTTTGAAAGCTAATTGTTTCAGGAGTGGGCTGCCAGGTCCTTCTCCCAAGCCTGCAGCACCCAGTATTCCCAGGTAGTGTCCTATCCAAGGACTAACCAGGCCCAACTCTGCTTAGCTTCCAAGATCTAGCAGGATCAGACACCACAGTGGTACAACTGCAGGCGTAATTAAAGTAATCGTCATATTTTTCTCTGTAACTTTTTATTTTGACATACTTCTAGGCTTATAGAAAAGTTGCAAGAATAGTACAAAACCTTGCTATTTGCATTTCACCCAGATTCCCCAGTTTTTAACCTTTTATTGCTCTCATACAACTCATTACACTTTTGTGAGCTAGGCATTTCTGTCCCCATTGTATATATGAGGAAGCTGAGGCTCAGAGAGGATAACAGCCAGCCCACGGTCACACAGCAAACCAGGGGCAGAGTCAGGGTAAAGATCCAAGCCTTTCACACTTGAAAGCGCACATGCTGACTGTGTGTGTGAATGTGCAGAATCCTACTCCCCCTGCACACAGGGCTTCTTGTCTTGTGGTGTAAATCTGCTAACAATGAGTTATCGCAGCATTTTGTATTTACTTCACTTTCTTATTTGAAAGATGTTGCTGGGAATAAAATTGTGCGTTGATGGTTTTTTTTTTTTTTTTTTTTTTTTTAGTACTTCAAAGATGCCACCTTTTAAATTTTTCTGGTTTGTATCATTATATCCAGAATCCTAGGCCAGAGACCCAGCCCCAAGGATACAACATATCAGGTCAGGCCACTCACCACCAAAGAAAGCAAGCAGAAGTAAAGGTGAAGAGGCAGGAAAGGATTTTAACCAACATCACTGTGTTAGGGAGGCAGGAAGTAAGCATTTCAGCCCCTCTTCTGGTACTGACCTGAAGTGTAGGTCTAAAAACAGGAAGGGTTGGCGCTGGGGGCAAAAGGTGTGCATAGTTAAGCAATCTTGGTCAAACTGGTCTGGTTCTGGAGGATGATCTGCAAAAGTCCTTCTTGCTGGAGGGGACAAGCCAGTTTCCATGAGATGCTTGCTCTTGCTTGAGCAGGGAGGATGAGCTTATGGGGTGATCTGCGCGGCTCCTGTTCCTGGAATGCAAGATGACTGCAGGTTTAGGACAATGGCTAGAGACTTTGGGAGCCTTTTGGGGGTCTAGCACAGGATGTTGTAAAACTTGACAGTGAGATGCCTCAATTACTCTTATCTCTCTGCCTTCAGCCTTGAAGGGGGGATGAGCTAGGTTAGGTATTTTTAAAAAGATTTTTAGACAGATACTCCTTGAGTGATTAACATGCCTATGTGCAGAGTTAGGCAGATGTCTGACCCAAAGGTTTAAGATGGAGGAGACAGATGCAAAATGAAGGGAGGGGTGCCAGGCTTTTATGTTGCTTTTTGTTAACTCTTGGGGTCAAGTGAGGAGTCAGTGCTTTTTAGCAAAGGCAGTTTCTAAGTACTTATTACATCATTTCCTGTAGGGTAACAGAGTTTTCTCCAATACTTTCTTAGGTCTGTGATCTAGTACATTGTCGTTACTTTTATTAACTAGTCAGTTATCTTCTAAGGAACTTAGATAATAAAAATCTTCCATACTTAACCCATACCATATAGTGACCATTTCCTGTGTTTACCATTCCTTTGCATAGGTCCACATTCCTATCTGGTATCATTTCACTCCTTCCTAAAGGATTTCCCTAACATTTGTTGTCTTGAGGGTCTGCTGCTGATGAATTTTGTTAGCTTTTGTATTTTTGAAAAAGTCTTTATTTTGCCTTTGATTTTTAAAGATGTTCCTGGGTATAGAATTCTAAGTTAACAGTTGTTTGTTTTTTTTCCTTCAGTACCTTATACACATTGCTCCATTGTCTGTCTGCCTGCCTGCCTGCCTCTCTCTCTCTCTCTCTCTCTCTCTCCTCCCCCTCTTTCTCCCATCCTCTCTCTCTCTCTCTCTCTCTCTCTGTCTCTCTGTCTCGCTGCTGCTGCTGCTGCTGGGGATTGAACCCAGGGCCTTGCACAGGCTAAACACTTGCTTCATCCTTGGAGGAATCCAGTTACATGTATGGTAGACTGTGATATCATCTTATCGCTCACTGGTATTGCAGTCATTTATTATTATTTTTTTCTTTTTTCACTGTGTTTCATTTTAAACCATTTTTATCACCATGTTTTCAAGTTCGCTGATGTTCTCTTCTGCAGTGTCTAATCATCTCTGCCATTGTAGTTTTCACCTCTGGAAGTTTGATTTAAAAATGTATCCCACCTCTCTATTTTTGAATTTACATAATGCAGTTGTATCAACTAGTTCTTAATGTTATCTAATAATTCTAATATCTGTGTCAGTTTTGGTTTGATTTCAGCTGATTTTTTTGTCATCTTTTTGGCTCTGTATTCTTGCTGCTTTGCATGCCTGGTGATTTTTTATTTGATGCCAGACACTGTGAATTATGCCATGTTATGTATTGGGTAATTTCATAGAGTATTAAATACTCTAAAGATTTATTAGCTGGGACCAGAGCTGTGCTCAGTGTGATTAATTATGAGGCACTATGAGCCTGGCCCTTCTGACGACTCCCCCAGTATCCTATGAATGAGGAGGCCTTCCACTGTGGCTGATGGGGACAGGCACTATCTTCAGCCTTCTGTGTGTGCCAAGATCCATGTGGGTGGTCAGCCCCCTGACTCAGTAGTTTTTTCACCTGTTGGCCATTCAGTGCTGAGCTGGAGACTTGGGGGAGACCCTCACAGATGTTGCAGTTCTCTCTCCAGTCCTCTCCTTCCTCCCTAGAACTCTGTTTCATGGACTCTGACTGCTTTGCTTCCTCCAGACCCTCAGCTCCATCTCCTCAGCTGAGGGCATCCAATGGGTCCCGCCATACCCCCTCCCTGTGTTATGGCCTGAAACTGTCTCAAGGGGTCACCTGTGTGGTTTGCCTTATTTGTTTCATATCTTTTTGGGGTTTGCATCGCTCAGTGTCTATTGTCTTGAAAATCATTACTTTGTGTATTTTGTCTGCCTTTTAGTTGTTTTAGGTGAGAGGATAAATATGCTTTTTGTTATACTACCTTAACCAGAAGCTAAAGTCTTGGAAGCTTCATTTCTCATATATTCATTGTTGGTTGGGATGCCAGGCATAGCCTGGGACTCTGACTATTGATTTGGGCAGGCATTGTTGTGTGGCCTGGTCATCAGCCTTGATTTTCATCAGTGACACTCATACAGTAAATTGTGTAAGCATAGAGATTTTTCTTTGAGCGGCCAATTTCTGCACTCCACATTCTGTTTTCAGATTTTCTGCTGCCCAACTCTTATAAGCATCTCAGTATTAGCAAATAGTATAGTTTTATCTTTTCCACCTCATCTGTGGAGACTCCCTGAGCGATGGTCTCACTTCTACTGCTTCAGTTACCCACAGTCAACAACAAGAAGGGTGAGTATAGTACAGTAAGATAGAGAGGAGCCACATTGATATAATTTTTATTGCAGTGTATTGTTATAATTTTACTATTATTGTTATTAACCTTTTAGCCTGTCTAATTTAGAAATTAAACTCTATTATGGGTATATATATATGTATGTATGTATGTGTAGAAAAAACAGTTTATAGAGAGAGGGGACCAAAAAAGTGTATATACATTTTAAGAAATTAAAAAAACCCCATATTAAAATTGTAATTCTCTCTATATGTGTATATGCATATACATACATATATATATGGTGGTACTGGCATTCATTTGATTAACATCATCTTTTGAGCAAACATCATACTACACGTTGCTAATGTAATTCAATTGAACTTCAAAAACTAATACAGAGATTAACATCCCTTAAGATGTATATACATTTTTTGGCACTCCTGATACACACACACACACACACACACACACACACACACACACACATACATATACACATATACATACATACACACACATATATGTACACACACACACATAATCTATGAGAGGGACTCCCTCTCCAAAAAAAGTGAAAACAAATGCAAAACAAATGATCATCTGTTTCTTTAATGTGAGAGGGATTGTGCACTTGGAATTTGTTCCTCCAGGTCGAATGGTCACCCGATGTTTTTGTTATCTGGAAGTTTTGAGAAGATTGTGTCACCATCTGCAGAAAAACCTCCCAAATTATGACAAACAGGTAACTAATTGGTTCTTCCACTGTGACAATGCACGTACCAGCGCTATATTGAATGTGCAGCAGTTTTTGACCAAAAATGGAAGGACTCTTGTGCCCCACCTTCTCTAGTCACCCAATCTCCCCATAGAACACTTTTTTTTGTCTCCCCAAATGAAAAAATCCCTCAAAGGGAAATGTTTTTCCACGTGGAGCAGGTGAGACAAAAAATAGCAGAAGCGTTGAAAGGCAGCAGAATTGAGTTTGAAACCAGTTTTGAGCAGTGGAAAAAAGGTCTCGATAGGTATATTGCATCAATCAGAAAATGATTGAAGGTGATTGAAATTTGAACATGTGGAAATAAATACATTATTTTTTGTAAGTAAAATTCCACATTTTGGTTCTCTCTCACACACACTGGGAGAAGGGCCTGGCAATCCACTCCCAAGGCAATCCCGAAACAGTCGCCATTGAAAACTCTATGAGGGTCGCTATGAGTCGGATACCGACTCGATGGCACCTAACAACAACAACAACAACAACTCACACACACACACTCGACTACCTTATTATCTATAGTTTCGGGCATCCTCTGGGGTCTTAGGACACATCCTCTGGATAAGGGGCAACTGATTTACTGTGCGTCTTATAATTGATCATGCTGGGTTTATTTTCCAATTTAACTGCTAGGGAACTCAGTTGGGAAAGACTTAGAAGAAATATTTCTGTAAACAATCTTTTTGCTTACACATTCTCTTGTTAGTTTACCCAACCTTTGCCTTATAGAATTTGTGGTTGTAAACAAGAAGACCATAATCTCACCATACCACTGATTTGAGCGGGTTGTAAATGTTTTTGAGAAATGACTGGGCAATTTGCAGAGTAAGTCCCCGAGAAGTCTGGGAGCAGCCTTAGTCCTGCAGGACTGGTCTGGGGGCAACATAGTTCCTGTGCTGGTCATTCTTTGATCACTTGATAAGCAGCTCTGGGTGCTTTCCCTGGCTGGGCCCTGAGGATTGACCAATTCACTGTTTGGTCAGTGGACCTCCCTCTCATGCAAGGTGCCTTCCTTAGCCACAGACTCTTGTCCCAAACTAACCGTCTGGGGGCTAGGATGGGGGCATTAAAGTTGAAACCACAGCATGGCTGCCTCTGAATGCAGAATCCAGAGGGAAATTAATTCTCCATCTCCCTAGATTCACGTCAGTCCTAAGTGGAGTCTTGTGGGAGTATCTGAAGGGAGACAACAAAGTCATGGCCTACAGTATGCTGCCAAGGAGGCTTCTACACTGGGGACCTCCCCAAACATTGTGGGGGCACTCAAAGGGATTGGGAGTCTGTTCAGTGTTGTTATCAATAGGTAGCTACATTTTGATGCTATTTTCAACAATTATATGTCCAAATCTTATTTTCATGAATTACAAGTAATCCTTTTTGGGGAGAGAGGAAGGAGCAGAGTTACCTGGGCAGGTAAATAAGAGCAGGTGCTCCTGCTACACAGCAGTCCCATGGAGAGGAGCTCCCCACACCAGGGCACCCACTTCATCCCACCCTCCCACAGCAGCCTGCTGAGCACAACCCCCTCTGGGTTCCCTCTGAGAACCAGAGAAGTGAGGTGACAAAGGGCTTGTGAAGCCCAAGTGTCAGAAAAGGAGTCCCTCTCTTGGAACATCCATCTGGCAGTATTTCAGGCTTAGTCAATGTCTGTTACCAACCTGGAAAGCATCAAACCGCGAGCAGGTCTTAAAGACCATCTATCCCAACTTCACTGGAATAATGACCTCTGAGCCTAGTTAGAGCCAAAGCGTAAGTTGGTGGGCATGTTTGCACACTTGCTGATTGTGTTGCCCCCTCGTTCTTTGATCACTTGACAGGCAGTTCTGGGTACTTCCTCTGGCTGGGCTCTGAGGATTGAGCAGTTCACCATTCGGTCAGTGGACACAGCTCTTCTGCCAGGTGCCTTCCACAGCCCCAAACTCTTGCCCCCAAGCTAGCCCTCTGTAACTTTTCTGTAGAAATGCCCCAGAGCTCCGGCCTGCAAACCTGCTCTGGGGCACAGCCTCTTCGTCATAGTGACCTGTAGATGAACTCTGTGGCATGCCACAGACAGAGCCACCTTCCGGCAGACTTGTCT
The DNA here is from genome assembly GCA_007922755.1 of Pedetes capensis. Classification (NCBI taxonomy): domain Eukaryota; kingdom Metazoa; phylum Chordata; class Mammalia; order Rodentia; family Pedetidae; genus Pedetes; species Pedetes capensis. The sequence goes on along the minus strand of VMDO01009161.1, from coordinate 25,171 downwards.
ATATTTCCATCTCATGGCCTCTCTTCCTTAGCCCTTGACAGTCTGGTCTCCCCTCTGCCTTGTGTTTCCAATCTTTTCCCCTAAATGAGTCCTACATATGCCATTTCCTTGGCCCAAATTTGTGTCCTCCTGGCTTCAGGTGGAAGAAATTAGAGCCAGGGATTCCAGATCATTCCATGGCCTTGAACTGGGAAAGATTCAGGGCTCCAGACCCCTCATTTGTTCTAGCGGGCCTTCCAAGTTGGGTTTGACTTTTGGCTCCAACACTACTTAGGGTTATTGTTGTTGTTGGGTGCCGTCGAGTCATAGTGACCCTCATAGAGTTTTCATTGGCTGATTATTTTGGGATTGCCTCGGGAGTGGATTGCCATGTCCTTCTCCCATTTTTTGCGATGCTGGGGATTGAGCCCGGGTTATCAGAGAGTGTGGAGCAGCGCTGCCAACTGAGTGAAACCCAACATACTTCTTAGGGTTAGGGAGTGGGATACACCCTGTGGGTGATGTGCCCAAAGTCACCAGGCCACACAGCAGAGCTGGCCATCGCAGGTAGGGAAGTAGACTGTCCCCCAGTCCCCTGAGGATCTGTTTCAGGCTAGGGGAGAATTAAAAATCAAGTCTGGCTGCCCAGAGATGAGTTGCAGTGTCCCAGGCTCATGGGGCTCTGGAGAAGGAAGGACTGAGGGCACAAGTGGAGTGCAAGCTGGGCCTGCGGCCTCAGAAAGTGAAGGGGGCAGCTGAGAAGCTCAAATACTGTACGACCTTGTCTTAATAACCATAGTTGCCACCCTGTACACCGGTCCTCCAGCACTTATCTCGTAACCCGAAGTTTGTACCCTTCGACCAACGTCTCCCCGTCTCCCCTACCCTGAGCCCCCAGTAACCTCCTCTCTATTTCTATGCATTGCACTCTTTAGATCCCACATCTGAGTGAGGTCACATAGGATTTGGCTTTCTGTGTCTGGCGGAGTACATGTCAAGTGTTCTCACTGCACAAAAGGTGACTGCGCGGTGATGAACATCAGCTCGCCTGCCCGTGGTATCATTTTACGACAGGTATATCTGTCGGTCTGTATCTCTGTGGATCAAAACATGTACGCCTTTTTATTCCTCAGGGATACCTCAGTAGATCTGGGGGTGGAAAGAAAAAGGAAGCTATACAGGAAAGGAAGAAATCCAAAGATGGGAGCAGGCTAGGCAGGGCAGGAAGTGGCCGAGCCATCCCTCTGTGGCAGCGTGATGGCTGACTGGACGCCCTGGGACGGGCCTCTCCCAACCATGCCCCCTTGGCAGTCTGGTCTCTTGCCGTTTGCCTCTGTGTGCTGAAGGTGGAGCCCCTGGAAAAGAAGCAGAAGGATGGCCAGGGCTTCCATATAGGAAGGAAAACTGAGCCTGGAACTTCCAGCCCCCAGCCCCGTCTCCACGTGGAGCCCCAGCTAGCTGCCACGTCCCCAGTGCCCCCAGGGCTTCAATGAGGCCACCTGGAAGCCTGAGCATCCTGGGTACCCTGGGGGCTCTTGGATGCTGGGACCGTGTTCATCTGTCACCTTAGTTTTCCTGATCATGAAGGCCCCTTGACCTGATTTTGCCCTTCCGTTTTCTGCCCTCATCCTTTCTACGAGGTTGAGGCATGGACTGTTGGGTTGCCAAGTGTTCTTTTGGGCCTCTGGTCCTGCTCCTGCTTGCTCTGCTAAGACAGTTGAAGCCCCGAGGCGCTGTGACTTTCCAAGGCCGACAGCCAGTCAGGGGCAGATCGAAGGCCAGAGCTTCCTTCTAAACCTCCAGGCTCCCCTTGTCCAGCAGGCCGGGGAAGGGACAACGCTCTGTGGCCCTCAGTCAGGGCGGGCTTCCACGGCCACTGGACTTGGATAGGGGAGACAGGATGGTGGATGCCAATGAAGCAGGAGCAGCAGAGAGGAGGCAGCGTGGGTCAGAGCAGCCTGCACGGTGTCCTGCTGATTCCACCCTCCTGCCCGCTCCCCTGCACTGCCCAGATCCGTCCTCGCTGGGTCCCTGGGTGAGGCCCAGGCGGCGATCGTCCTCTGGCAGAGGGAATTCACACACTTAATTAAAGTGTCCAAAGAAGAGCTTTGCGGATTTCTTAATTACCGTCAGAGTCTTTGGGGGGACGGTTTGAAATGGGATTTTTTTTCACCCGTTTCCTCATTTAGCCTACAGTGAGCCAGCCGGGCCCTCAGGGCTCAGATGAGAGCCGTCAAAAAGCTGCCTGCTGCCTGTCTGAGCCCAGGGTAGCAGGGTGGGGTGTGTGGGAAGGGGGGAGCCTTGCTCCCCCAGGCCTGTCTGCCTTTCAGGAAGGAGGCGGCTGGGTTTTCTGTCTGAAGAACACAGAGCAGAAACGAGACGCAGACAGACAGAGCTGGTGTCTTCATCGCTTCCTCTCACGGTCACGGGATCTGGACACCAGGCACCGTGCGGCCACGCCTGTAATGGGGCCTCGGGGGACGGAGGTTGCCGGAGAATGGCAAGGGCCTCTCCCGAAGCTGCTGGGGAGCAGTGACATGGGCCCCAGGTGGCCTGTCCTCCTGGCTGCAGGGTCAGGCCCTGTGCAGGCCCCACTGGCCCTCACATGGCAGTTGCTGCCTGTGTTCTGGATACTGAGCTGTTGGGAGGACTCACTGGGCTGGGCCTGAGCTGTGGGAACACGATGGCTGCCTCTGCCTGCAGGCCCACCACCCGACAACTATGAACTGTCGTGGCTGCTGGGGGCTGGCGGCTGCGATCGCAAAGCCCCTGTCCCTGGTGTGGAACCAGCTCTCCTAGACCCACTGGCCCCTCAGAGGCAGGTAGCCCACCGAGGCAGCATGGCTTAGCCATGGCAGTGAGTTGTCCACAGCCTGGCCCCGCCTCGCACTCTGGGCTGACTCTGCACAGCCTCATGAGGACCAGGCTGTCTGTCCCACTATCTGTCCAGGAGTGCTACAGGGCTGACTCCTGGCGTGAGCTGGGCTGGGGAAGCCAGGCCGAGAGCAGAGCTCAGGGCAAGGCTCTGGCTATGGCGGTCCACCTTCTGTGGGGTCTTTATAAGCCCTCTGTTGAGTCACCAGCCAGTTTCTTGGGCTCTGCCTCCCTGCAGGGCCCCAGCAGCCATCTCTCCATCCACACCTGCACCCGCTGCAGAGGTGGCAAGGAGGAGATGTGGCTGCCTTCAGGAAGGTGACAGTGTTAGAGCAGGAATATGGGGCCTCGCCACCTCTGGGCTCTCAGCCTTTTATTTGGACACGAGCCACATCTGGGCGTCTTCCTAGGCACTGGCCTCCGGCGCTGGGGGATCTGGCCTCTCCCCGCTGGCATAGAGCAGTCTGGGTGAATGAGGATGTGCAGAAGGCCCGCAGTGTTACACCACCTTGGCCGTGTTCTGTCCCTCCATTGGAAGCGTTTTTCCCTCTGATTGCCTCCACCGCTCACAGCCAGTCTGGTGCCACCTCCTCCAGGAGGCTGCTGTGATTCCTCTGGCATGTTAGGCTGGCCGAGGGCAACTTGAAGCCAGACACGTATCTGCTTTCTCCCTGAATTCTCTGACCAGTATGAGCCTGGCCCAGAGTCAGTGCTCAGTGCAGGTTTGCCGAGTGGGTGGTGAGCATGCTTCAGGAAGGCAGACCACCTTTTCTAAACCAGCCTTGGAAGTCGCCCCGCACCATTTCTGCCCTGGGGCAGGCTCGTCCAATGTGCCCTTGACCTCATGCCAGAGTTGCATTGCAAGGGCATGGGTGGGGGTGGTGACTGTTGTGGAAATGGCACATCTCTGCACAACCCACTCTGCTAAAGACCCTCTGGCCCCTCCCACTGCACTGAGACAGCCTGTGCCTCTGATTGGCCCCTGTGGCCCACGGTCCGCCATCTGGCCCTGGCCACCCCCGTGTCTCTCCACAGCTGGCCGCAGAGATGGGTTTTGGTTTTGCTCAGCCACACAGGCACCTGGGGCTGCCTTGAGCTGTGCTGGCTGCGCACCTCCCTCTGCACTCGCCCCTCTGTGCCTGGCTCCATTGTCCCTAGCACAGAGCTCTTTCTGAGGGGCCTCCACGTGTATCCCCGTGATAGCCCGGCCCTCTGCCTCCCGCCCCTGCTCACGAGCTTTTTCACCCCTCTGCTGCCTGGGGCCCTGGTCCCCATGCCACCCTCCTATCTGCAGCCTTGCAGACTGCCATGCCCCCGCCATCTGCCTCTGTCACCTGCTACTTGACTGCTTGTCAGACCTCCACATAAACCAGCACATTGCAGGGAATGAGGCAGCCACGCTGGGGTGGTGCCTGCGTTCGCACCTCAGCTCCACTGCTGGTCAGCTCTGTGACCTTGGATCGCAGCTCATGGGATCGTGATGAGGATTAAATGAGGAAGACCTAAGTGAAGGGCCAGGCTCCTCGCCTGGTGTTGAATCGAGGCCCAGGCAGCATTCGAGCTTCCTTTCCTCCCTTCTGGAGGCTCCCAGTAAATGCTCAGTAATGAATTTTCTCACCCTCATTTGGTTGAAAGAGGAAAAATACATCTCCCTGCTTAATCATGTGGGACTAAACTACCAGAAGATTACAAGATTATTGCTGAGCCACGAGCTGCAAAGAAAAAAAGCTCGATAATGCCTTGCCGGCTTCTTTGTAGTAAAGCCCTGCGGGGGGAGCTGAGTCTTTGCCCTGGCAGAAAGCTCCGTCTTGCTGCAGTGTGGCCACCAGCCGTTGCTAGAAATGCGGCAGGGTGACCTTCAACACTGAGCTGTGTGGGATGCAGGCTTCCTGAGGGGCTCCTGCGGCCGTGGGAGGCTGAGGATCAGGAGGGTCCCCTGGCCCCTACCTGCCACCTGTCCTACCCGAATGCTGACTCCTGCCCTCTCTTGACTCCTTTTGGCTGTGGTTGAATGGGAGTGTCTGGTCGGGTAACAACGCTGGCTGTCCTGCCTGGCCTCCGTGGTGAGGCAGACATTGGCCAGTGAGATGGAGTATAAGCTCTCCATTTCCAGGTTCTAGTACCTTCCACCCCAAGCAGTTGTTGAGGGCAAGAATGGTGTGAGGAAGGGGCTCCTGCCTTTTGTGGGGGAGGAGTTTAGCACATGTCGGCCCTGTGACCTGCTCAGCCCTTTATGCAGCATTGTGACAGAGGCTCCGCAGAGGCAGAAAGAGGAGCTTCTTGTCACGAGCTCTGCCTCCTGGCATGGACAACGCCATTCCCTGCTGTTCTCTGGGTCCCGTGCTTTGCTCCGAAAGCTGGTCAGTTCCCTGCAGACTGGTAAACCCAGGCGCCTCAGAGTCCAGGGTCAGGGCAGAGGCTCTGCAGGCCCAGACTTGCCCGAGGTGGGGCTGAGACGGGATGCCATCCCGAAATGAAGAGCAGAGGGGTGTGGTCCAGAGGACCCTGGAAGCTGGGGAAGGATGAAAAGTGGGCTAGGCGCTGGGGACCTCTCCCCAGGTAGCGGGGCTAGGAAGTGTTGGGAAGAGGGGTTGGGGCCTCTCCTGCTGAAGGGGTGGCCAGGCACCTCTGCAGTCCTTGAGGGCTCCGTTCTGGCCAGAGTACACCTTGGAGAGCAGGAGTGTAGGCTGGTGCCATGGGTGGGGTGGGGAAGAGTATTGGGGGGCCCTGGGCCACAATACTGAAGGAAATGGGGAGCCACTGGGGGAGTCTGAGCAGCCAAGGCAAGCTGAAAAGTTCAGACAGGAGTCGGCCCGCCTTCCCCTGGCTGTGTGACGAGCAGGAGACCTCTGAGCGGGAAGCACAGGCCTGAGGGGTGCTACCAAGTCATTCTTTTCTGCAGCAAAGCAAGAGCACAGTCCTCTGGTTTAGGCCTCGTTGGTGGGGCCACCTGTTAGGCCTGCTCCCCTTCACTTCCTGAGCCCTCTGAGGCACCTTGCTGACCTTCCAGATGGAGTCCAGGGCCTCCCAAGTCGGGAGAGGCCCCTGCCTTCAGCTGGTCCCAAGAAACAAGAAGCATTGGCTCGGCAGGGGCCATTCCCTGAGCTCGGTGACAGTCACAGGTGGCAGTCATGCACTGGCAGACTCCTGAAACCCATCCTCACCCCCAGAGGCCAAGGAGAGGCTACTGGGAGCTGAGTTCAGGTCGGACAACCACATCCCAGTCCCTGCTCAGCTCCGACCCTGGTTCAGTAGCTCTCAGCTCTCTTCCTGTGGGGATGCTGGGGACAGGAAGAAGGGTCAGTCCCCAGAACCCAGGATTGCTGCAGGCTTCCGGTGGGCAGGGGCCACATGTCTGCTGCGTGCTGCAGTCACGTAAATCCTGTGTCTGGCACAGCCCCTAGCGTGCACCAAGAACATGCTCTGCAAATACCGGGTTCATGTGTCGCCTGTTACAGTTAGCATGAGGATTGTCGTTGTTGTTGTTAGGTGCCTTCGAGTCATAGCGACCCTCATGGGGTTTTCAATAGCTGATTGTTGGGGAGTGGATTGCTGCGTCCTTCTCCCATAGTGTGGGGATACTCAGGATATGTTGGCACTGGCCAGTGCCTGCCACCTGCACATTCCCAGTAAGCAGCTTGTTTTCTTAGACTTTTCTCCTTCCACCCAGACATGATCCCACAGACTTGCCCTGATCTACGCCTGCGTGTCTGGTGTCCTGGAAGCGGGCAGCTTGGCATTAGAAGTGATTGCAGAGATTGCTAATTTCTCTGTGAACTTCTGGTTCCTTTAGAGGCTTTGGGGGGTTCCATGAACCGTCCTCTTGCCCCACTCAGTGGCCCCAGGGAAGAGCCACTTGGGGAAGAAGATGAGTGTCCCACCCTTGCTCCCAGATGCTCAGCCCTGTTGGCTCTGGTGTAGGATCCCAGTGGGCCCTGGAATCCAGAGGAAGTGGGGACTTTTCATTGCCTCTCAGAAGGGAGGGTACCTGTGTGCTCCCCAATTCCCTCTGCCGCTTACGGGCTCCCAGTTGCCCCATTTTTCCCTCCAGGGTCCCCTTAGCAGTTCCAGAACAGCTTTGCCTGTAACACATGGGAAGGCCGCACTTGTCATCTTAAAAGTGAAGCGGGGTGCAGAGCAGAGGAAAGCCTTGCACAGCCTGACTTTGATCAGACACTCACAGGCCCCTCCCAGGTAACAATGGGCAGAGATCTTCGGTGAGCTACTGCTTGTCCCAGAGACAGTCTTCCAGACTCTTCGACCATTCTGATGCCAGCTGTGTCTTACAGCTCAGTGTTGGTCTCAGATGGGAGTGGCACAGTCCCTAAGACTGCTCTCACTTCAGACACCTGCCACAAATGCAGTTCCCAGGACACCTGCCACAAATGCAGTTCCCAGGACACCTGCCACAAATCAGTTCCCAGGACATCTGCACTTCTGAGTGCTAAGTAGTTGCAAATCCAGGCAGTTTGCAGCACTCCTCAGGTTCAGTAATTCCCCAGAACAATTCACAGGACTCAGGAAAGCACTCTACGTACAAGTGCAGTTTTATCATGAAATAGTGAATATAATATGGGCTGTCAAAAGAACCAACAGATCCAACCTAGAAGGGCAACCATAGTGCTTCTTGGAGGCAAGGATGGCTAGACTGCGTCTTACGTATTTTGGGCATGTAGTCAGGAGGGACCAATCCCTGGAGAAGGACATCAAGTTTGGAAGAGTGGAAGGTCAGTGAAAACAAGGAAGACCCTCAAGTAGATGGATCGACACAGTGGCTGCAATAATGGGCTTAAACATAAATAAGATCATGTGTCTGGCACAGTGGTATGTAGGGTCACTACGAGTCGGACCTGACTCAAAGGCAACTAACAACAACAACAACATAAATCAGCACCAGCCAAATAAGGAGACACACAGGGCAAGGTCTGGGGGTGTCCTGAGTGCAGAGCCCTCTCCCCATGGACCCAGAGGCTGTCACCCTCGAGCACATTAATGTGTCACCAACAGGGAAGCTCCCCAGAGCTTGGTGTCTAGAGTTTTTATCGGGATTTCATTTTGTAAGCATGACTGACTGAGCACTGGCCATGTGACACAAGTCGATCAGGCTCCATCCTCTCCTTTCCCAGGAGGTTGGACTGGCTCCAGTGCCCCACCCTCTGGTCCCATGGTTGACAGCCCCATCCTGAGGTCAGCTGGGGGCTCACCATCGGTACCTCATTAGCCCCAAGTCAGGCGTGATGGAAGGAGCATGGGTATAACAAAGGTACCCTCTTACTCAGGAAATTCCGAGCCGAGCACTTAGAGTCCCCCTCCCAGGACAAACAGGAGTCAGACACATGCACACATGCACGCATGCACACTCTCTCGCTCCCTTTGTTTGTTTGTTTGTTTCTTTCTTTCTGTGCTACTGAGGGGCTGAACCTAGGGCCTCGCATGCACTTTACCACTGAGCTGCACCCCCATCCCCTTTCTTACGTTTTAAATTGAGAGAGGGCCTCAGTCACGTAGCCCACCTCTGGCCTCAAGCCTCAAGCCTGCGTTCCCTCTGCTTCTGCCGTCTGAGTTGCTGGGATTATAGGCGTGAGCCGCCGTTGCCAGCCAGATCCTTTATTTTACAGCAAGGGTGGTAGAATTCCCCAACCCCCATCATTATGTCGTTGTGGAAACCGCCTCTGCTCTCTCACTGACCTGCTACCGCCTATGTGCCTCGCACTTTTATTATCTTATCTGATTCTTACTACAGTCCACCAATGTCTGGGACATCCTTATACCCATTTTAAAATGAGGAATTGAGATCCAGAGGGGTGGTGACCACCTCAAACTGGCATAGCTAATAATAATAATAATAATAATAATAATAATAATAATAATAATAACAGGAAGAAGAAGAAGAAGAAGAAGAAGGAGGAGGAGGAGGAGGAGGAGGAGGAGGAGGAGGAGGAGGAGGAGGAGAAGAAGAAAAATAAAATAAAAAAACAGTACCCCAGTAGGATCTGACCTCAGCTGACCAAGTCTGGGTCAATGTTGGGGTCTTTGGAATTAAGCCTAAATGTAGTCTATCAAATGTTCCTGGCCAGAAGATGACCATCTTCCCCTTGGGAGATGATGGCACTTGCCTGTTACGAGGTGCACACCGAGGCTTGCAAACTGGCAAAGAGCCTTTCCAAGGGGCCCTCTGGGTTGCCCTGCTGCACCCAGGCAGTGCCCAGCCTGGGCGTGGCCTGCTGGACATGGTGATGGCAAGCTCTCAGCCTTGGGCTCTCTGGCTTTCCATCTTTAGGGTACCTGTCTCCTGCAGCCCAGAGCCAAAGGGACTCTGAGCCAGCTCAGCAGGTGCCTCTGAGCCTCCCAGAGCCGTGGGGTAGGGTAGAAAATTTCATGTGGGGCCCAATGTAATACATGTCCCTTTATCACCCTTTTTCTCCCCCCAGAGGGCTAGAGCCATAGCAGTTGGCATCGCTGCCACTGCCAGGCCCCAGGGGACTGCACAGGGTGAGGTCAGAAGCCAAGCCCTGCAGTTTGGGAAATTATCGGATTTGTGGGATTCCCAAGAGATGTCCTGGTTTCCCAGCCATACCAGCCGTGTTCGGCTGGGGCTCTTCCTGTCCTGTGCAGCCCAGTTTGTGGATGTGGCGGTGAGCTCACCGTTGTCACCATGTCTGGGAATCTGCTTGTCACCTAACCCGTGGGGCCCAGGGGTGCCGCAGACCCTGTGCTGAGCTGGACAGTCAGGCACACTCTGTGGGGAATAGTCCTGCCCACGTGTGACACTGGGAAGTGACCCCCTACTTCCTTGCCCCTGGATCTTTGGGAAGCCCCTTCCTCACTGATGCCCAGGGTGCATGAACGGGAAACAAAGTGCAGGCTTCCAGGAGCAGATGACCCCCAAAGATTGGGGAGGGGGCATCCGGGTGAACCGCAGCAGGGAGGGGAAGGGACATCCTGTTTGCACCACTTTTCTGATTCTTCTTGCACGGCTCTCACGTCACCTGGCCCCCTGAGTCAAGGAAGACCTGAACTTGGGTGCTGGAAGTTCACAGGGCAGTGGGAGGCCTTCCCCTCGGCGGCACCCTGGCTCCTGGCAGGAGCTCCCTTGCAACCCCCTGGCACAGAGTCTCAGAGCCTCGCCTTGGGGTCCCTCTCCCGGGGCCTGCCTTCTACTCCTGGATCTGCAGCCAGCCTTTTGTCTGGGCCTTTCGCTCTGATGCCTCCTTTCTCCAAAAGCAGCGCATTCAGAAGACCCTGACCAGCAGGCTCTTCCTGTGGCTGAACACCTCTCTTCTTCTTGTTTTGCAGTCGGAAAGACGTCTCTGATCACGAGGTTCATGTATGACAGCTTCGACAATACCTACCAGGTGAGCTCCTGGGCGCCCGCCCACCACCCCACCCACCCAGAGCATCTGTCCCTGTGGCAGCCACCTGGAGACCCTCACTGGCCTCTCTCTGTGGCTTACCGAGCTGGGGTCGCAGTGGGGCGGCCTTGGGTTCCTGGGGCACCTTTGGGCTTTGAAGGGGCCCCAGGTGGGGCAAGAGTTTCTGAAAATCCAGACCTCAAAAAGGAAACGTTTTCCAGAGAGAAGCCTCAAGCTCGAGAGGGGCCAAATTTCAGCCCGGGTCTGCTTTCTGTTCACAGTGAGGTGTGAACCATTACAAGGTGGGATTGCTGGGAGGGGGCCTCATGTGGCAGAGGTGCGATGTGGAGCATTACGAGAGTGGTCCTCAGAGGTGGTTGTGTTTGCAGGGGCCTTACACACACACACACACACACACACACACACACACACGGCACTGCTGAAGCACTTCCTCCTCTGCAGAGGCTTGTGTGATGGGCTCACCCTGCCCTACGTGGGCAGGAGCCTGGACCAAATGACCTCTGTGGTTCCTGCCTCTGAAATGGTGGACTGGGGCCAACCCCAGGTGGCTCCAGGTGGCCCAAAAGCTGAATTTCCAGGGGTCAGTAACATACCATTGCTTGGCACAGCTGGTTGAGTGAGGTTTGTCCCAGCCAAGTGCATTTTCCTTGCAACTAAAGGCTTTTTACCAAAGGCATCACACTTAAGCATTTCAACTATTTTACAGAGGAAACGCACTGTTTTCTTCCTTAGGGTGGGGACAAATAATAGCGCGTTTCTCTAATTTAATGGGGTGTGGGGGGTACTCATTCCGAGAGATGTCAGCAGGTGTGGTTTAGAAAAGGGAAGGGGGCAGTGCGGAGCTTGGCCAGAGTAGAGGAGCAGGAGGACTGAGTGCCGGCTCCGCTGTGGGACTTCTGGGGTCTTTCCTTTCTCCGCGTGGGCCTTCGATTTGCTGCAAGCAGACGTAGTAGGTGTTTGTCATCAAATTCTCAGGGATAAAGGTTTAGGGGCCCCCACTGGGGATGGCTGCCCTACAATGCCCCTCCCCACTGCTGGATGTGGAGCGCCTCCCTGTGGTTCCAGCTCTGTGTCTGCTTTTTAGTCTGTCTGTCCCATCTGGGACAGTGCTCCTTGTCTCAGATGTCCTCAAAGAGCCCCCTCTGGGCCTCCTGGTCATTTTTACTTTCATTCTGCTGTGAACTAAAATCTCTGATCACTGCAGACTGGGGGAGTCTGAGCAGCTAAGCCAAGCCGAAAAGTTCAGACAGGAATTGGCGCCGCCTTCCTTTGGCTGTGTGACGAGCAGGAAACTTCTGAGCAGGAAGCACAGAATTGACTGGGGTGGACAGGCAGGCCTGGGAGAAGGGCCTGAGTGATGCCCACTGCCCAGGCCAGGGTTTGGGACGTTGACCCTGGCTCTGCTGCTGTGTCTTCCCCAGGCTGGTCTGTGTACCACCCTGGGCTTTCCAGAAGCCTCTCTCCCTAATGTGTTGTTGTTGTTAGGTGCCGTTGAGTCGTGTCTGACTCATAGCGACCCTTATAGGGTTTTCAATGGCTGATTGTTTCGGGATTGCCTTGGAGTGGATTGCCACGTCCTTCTCCCGTTTTTGTGGTGCTGGGAATCAAACTTGGGACCTCGGGGACTGCAGAGCGACGCTCTACCACCTGAGCTAAATTCCAGCTCTCTCTCCCTGATAAGGGGGTTTATTTATGTATTTATTTTTGGTACTAGGGGGCTAAACCCAGGCCCTCACATACACTTTGCAATTCCTCTGCCACTGAGCTGTGTCCTCAGCCCCTTTTTTGTTGTTTAAATCGAGACAGGGTCTGGCTAAGTGACACAGGCTGCCTCTGGCCTCGAACTCACGATCCTCCTGCCTCTGCCTCCTGAGTCACTGGGATGACAGGCGTGTGTCACTGCATCCTGCTTAGCTCTGACGACACCATGGGCCAGAGGTGCCAGCTCTCACAGACACCTTCCCGCAGTCTGACTTGGAATGCATGCGTGCATGCGTACATAGGCACTCATGCACATAACCTCATGTTATTTTTATCATTTGATTTTTTAATATTAACTTTCTTATGCTTCCTGTTGCATCCCACTGAAAACAGGTTTTTGGCTAGAGGGTATCTTTGGCAGTGCTGGGCAAAACCCTACCTCCACCTCCAATGTCACCCCCATTGCCCTCTGCTTGTCATGCACCTGCGGTCCAGCTGGCCTCTCTGCTTGCTGCGTTCTGCACAGTGGTACTGGCACACCCCTGCACGTTGGCACCTGTCGTTGCCCTCCTGAAATATCCTTCCCTCTGCTTTTCTCGGCTGTGAAAATTCTCCTGACTCACAAAGCCTGGAGCAGGTCTTTGCTCTGAGTGCCGAGGCCCTGCTGTGCCCTGCTCCGTGATGTTCCAGAGCCCTCCAGGACCCTCCTTGCTACCCAGAGCTCCTTGCCCTCAGGTCTGAGCTGGGCTCTGGGTTTGGCCAAAGCCAGGTCCCCCTCAAACCCACCACCAGACTGGGGGGCCCAGCACAGACTGTGGCCACAGATGGTGTCACAGGTGCCTCCTGGCACAGTAGTGGCTTAGAGAAGCCCTGTCTGCCTCAGGTTTTAGACGCCCATGCTGTGGTGAGACCAGAGAAATCCCAGAGAGCAGCCACTGTCTCCCCATCGCAGGACGGTCTGACTCACTTTTTTTCTTTATGGCTGCAGGTGGACGTCCTTCCTGAAAACCCTCGAGCGTCATAATTAGGCTGGGAAGCTGGGCTCCCATGCACACACTCATGTTAATGAACTCTCTGGAGATGGAGGGGGACATGTCGTCTTGTTTATTCTGTTTTTCTTAGCCTGGTGCAGAGAAGTATGGGAAGTAGACAAGGTCTCCACAGGCTTTGGGGGATGAACTTTACAGTGGCCATCCCTGTCACCCTCCACCCATGTCCTATCCATCAGCCAGTCCACCCTGGAGGAGCGCGGCCCCCCCCCCCCCATGCAAGCAGCCGAGGTGATGGGTGTGTCTGCCATGCTGCATTCCCCCCTTTGCTGCTTTCTGGGTGTCTCTGGCCCCAGCCCTCCTCCCCCCTCTCATTCGCTCAATCTGACAGCAGTGTTTGTCTACTGTGTGTCTGGAAAGGCAGCAGGAGAGAGTGCACTGGCCACAGAACCCAGCCTGCCCTGACAGGGCACTGGTGGGGGGCAGAAGTCTGTCCTGGTGATAGTCAGCAAGGCCCCCTGGGTCTGGGCTGAGTGCATGAAGCTCGAGGGGCTGTCCAGAGGTCCAGCGTGCAGAACTGCGATCCTCTGTTGGACCTCTGCCGGCGGGTGGGCGGGGTGAGGGTTCTCTCCACCTCGCCATCCTGGCCCCAGGGGCCTCAAGGGAGCATATATCTTCCATCACATTAGCCTGGCACACACCGCCCCACCCCCAAACACACACATACCTTGTTTCCTTCCTGTTTTTGTTTGTTTTGTTTTGTTTTGTTTTTGGTACTTGGGGAGTTGACCCCAGGGCCTTGCACATACTTTGCAAGCTCTCTGCCACTGGGCTGCACCCCTAGCCCATTGTTCACTTTTTATTTTAAGTCAGGGCCTCAGTGAGTTACCCAGGCTGCCTCTGGCCTTGAACTCTGTCGGGATCCTCCTGCCGCCTCCTCCTGGGTTGCTGGGATTAGAGGCATGCACCACGCGCCCAGCTTGTGTTTTCCTCTTGACAAGTGCGCTCTCCGCCTGTCACCACCTGCCTATCTCTCCGCCTAAATCCACTTACTTGCAATAGTGAAAAGCCAAGACTCAGAGCCAGAGGAGATCGCTGTCTGTGATGACTCCCTTATGTAAAACCCAACCAACGAATCACCTTCAGGAACTATCATGGGAAGCACCTGCCAGCCCAGCGTGTGATGAGACTTGGCCTTTGTGTGAGCCAAAGCTCACTTTCCCCACTCTGCCCAGGCCAGGGAAACCCCATGGGCCCTGTCCAGGGGGCAGCAGTGTCAGACCTGCTCTGGAGTCCTGACAGGAGGGGTCTGGCCTCTGCAGAAGCTACTGCAGGCTAGGGCATGAGGTCTCTCTTTCCTCCCTGCTAGGAGGATGGCTGGGAAAGTCATGGGCCAGCTTAGGCCTTGTTGTTGTTAGGTGCTGTCAAGTCATGCCCGACTCAGAGCGACCCTCATAGGGTTTTCAACAGCTAATTGTTCCAGGATTGCCTTGGAAGTGGATTGCCACGTCCTCCCATTTTTGTGGTGCTGGGAATCAAAACTGGGACCTCAGAGACTGCAGAGCGGCCCTCTACCAACTGAGCTAAATCCCAGCCCACTTAGGGTTTAGGGATTTTAAAAAGTTGAGGTGATGGAGGTGAACTTGTAGTCAGGGCCCACCCCATCCCTGGGTCTTACACACACTATGGTGTGAAGTAGGAAACCTCTGGTGTCTCCTGGCCTGTGGGGCATATCCAGCTGTCCTCAGAAGGGCATGTTCCTAGGGTGGGCTGTTTCCAGACTGTGAAGTCACTGCCAGGTCTCTCCCCATCCCACAAAGCCTTTGACAAAGGAACAAAACAGCAGCCACTGTGCCATCTCTCATCCTATCATCCATGTCCGCTCCGCCCTGAGGCTTTCTGCTCTCACCCCCAGGGGCTGCTATAACAAATTGCTAGAAGCTGGGTGGCTTTAAACAATAGGAATGTATTTGCCGCAGTTCTAGAAGCCAGAGTGTGAGATGAAGGAGGCGGGCCATGTTCTTTCTGACTATGCTGGGGCAGGGTCCTTCCTGGCCTTTGCCAGCTTCTGGTGGGCCAGATGCTCCTTGGGGTGGGTCTGCAGGACCCCAGTCTCCACCTTCATCTTCCTGGGGGCTGAATGTAGTCGATTAGCACCCATGTCCTGGCTGATGGAAGGCCTTGGACCCTCCTGGGGGCCCTCAGAGCAGCAGCAGCACTTCCGGGCCCCAGGGGAAGGTCCCAGGCGGTGTCCTGTACCACAGGCCTCGCTCCTTTGAGTCTTCTGACTCTCCTGATCATGCATTCCCCACTGTGACTGCAGAGCTCGCGCCCTGAACCCATGCCCGCATCTGACAAGCTGCACTTGCTCTTTGAGTTAGAGACAGACAGAGAGATAGACTGACAGACAGACAGACAGACAGACACACACACACACACACACACACACACACACACACACACGGAGCTCTGGATCCAGACACCCCGGTCTTCCTGAAGCTTTTCCTGTGACATGCACTCAGTCTTCCACCCAATGGGGCTGCGCTCCGATCCCTCAGCTCCCCACTGCCCTGCCCTCCTCTCCTGGATGTCTTCCCACTGCCAGGGCAGCCACTGATCTCTGGTCTGTCTGGAACTCCACACACCCAGGGGCCCCACCACCAGCACACAATTCTCCTGCCACTCTTCCAGGCCACTGTGCGGAAGGGAGGTGAGCAGGAACGTACTTGGGTGACAATGGTGGTATTTGATGTGATGTAAGCATTGGGACCACGTGGGTGGGCCACAGCTCATGCTTGCTGTGTTAGGGTTCTCTAGAGGAAGGGAACTAATAGGAGATATATAGATAGATAGATAGATTTGTTGTAATTGTTTTTAGGTGCCTTTGAGTCAGATATAACTTATAGTGACCGTAAGTACAGCAGAATAAAACCTTACCCACCACTGTCTCATGCACATGACCTTGTTATGTTTGAGCCCACTGTTGCAGCCACTATGTTTCTTCTCATTTTGAGTCATGTCACATCAGCAAAAGGAGGTCCCAGGGGTTTTGCTCCATTCTCATCATTAAGCTTGACTCTACTTCCCCAGTCATTTCTTGAATGCCTTCCAGGCTGGGGGACTCATTTTCTGGCACTCTATCTGATAGTGCCTCTCTGCTATTCATAAGGTTGTCAATGGCTAATTGTTTCGAAAGTGAGCTGCTGAATCCTTCTCCCTAGTCTGTCTCAGCTGAAATGTGTCCATCATGGATGGCCCTGCTGGTATCAGAAATACTGGTGGCCTAGCTTTCAGCATCACAGCAACATGAAAGCCCCTACAGCACAACAAGCTGACAGACACGTGGGGTCCAGGGTTCTCGAGAGGGAGAGAACCAATAGCTGCATATAATTACAATTATAAAAGAGGATTTATTGGATTGGCTTACATGATTAGAGGCTAATAGTCAAACAATGGCCTTCTATACATTGGAGAGGCAGAGAATCCAGTAGCTGCTCAGTCCCAGGAGCCGAAAACCTCAGAACAAGGGGGCTGATGGCACAGTCCCAGTATGAGGCTGAAGGCGTGAAAGGTCCCTGGAGAGTTGCTGGTGTGAGTCCGCGGTGAAAGGCTGCAGAACCTGGGGTGTGACGTCCCATGGGTAGCCACGGCAGCAGCAGATGCTCTCACTCAGGAGTGAAGCCTGCACGCGCCACCTGGCTTCTTCCTTTCCCCCTTTTATTCCATCTGGACCCCAGCCTATTGGATGGCACCACCTACATTCAGAGCCTCCTTTCCCCTCAGTTACTGTCCCACATGCCAGTCATCTCAGGAAACGCCCTCACAGACACACCCAGACCTGTGTTTTCCTAATCTCCTAGGTGTCTCTCAGTCCGATCAGGCTGATAGTCAAGATCAGCCACCACACCTGCTCTGGTGGCTGTGAGCCCCACCCACCACTCTCCTCATCCTGTGTGCCCAGCCCCTGGCTCCTTGCAGATCCTCAGCTTGACCACCCGGCAACAGGAGATGCCCCTCAGAGTGGGCCCCAGGTTTCCATCCAGACACACACACACACACACACACACACACACACACACACAGCCCAGAATATCAATGCCAGCAACGTAAAGAAGAGAGAAGAGTCCAGTGGGCATAATGACTGAGGAGGGTAGACATTCGAAAATGGCTAACTGAGGCCACCCCATGACAACTTGGATAGAATCTGGATTCTTAAAGCCCTGGAGAACTGATGAGTTTTTGGGACAGAGTGTAGAGGGGAGGTAGAGGACCAGTGAGGGACCTTTATCCATAGAATCCAAGATGCCAGGCACCCTCTTGTGGAATCAGGGCAACCAGCCCAGCACCTGGAAAGACACAGAGTGGACCTGGTACAGGAGTACACAGAGTAGCCCTGGTACAGGAGGTCCAAGAGATGAACACACCGAGGGGAAGGAGTTTGCATGCCCCTGGGTAGCTCAGCTCTTTGTTTCCTCCTTCAGAAGGAGGCATTCAGAGAAGGCTTGGGTTCCAGGGCCATGGCTGCCTCTTAGCTAGGAGTCTCTGGCCAAGCATTTCGGTTTCTTGATGTTGCTTTTTTTTTTGTTTTTTTAACTGGAAATTATCTGAGTGGCATTTTACCCCTAAATCACCTAGACCAGTAGCCTCAAACTTCAGAAGTAGGACTTTGGTCAATTTGTATTTAAAGCATAGCTCAAGCCCTGCCTGGTGGTGCCCACCTGTAATCCCAGCAACTCAGGAGGCGGACGCAGGAGGATCACAAGTTCAAGTTCAGAGGCAGCCTGCAAAACTTAGTGAGACCCTGTCTCAAAATTAAAAGGTAGAAAAGAGGCTGGGGCTGCAGCCTAGGGGTAGAGCCCTCGCAAAGTACATGTGAGGGCCTGGGTTCAACCCCCAAGTACCCAAATGTGTATTACTGCACGCTGCACAGAAAAAACAAAACGATAATAATGGCCACTCCACACTGAGTTCACCTGATAGTGATGGAGCGAGATGAACAGCTGGCCAGTGTGGTCTTGATGGGAGGTTGTGGGGGTCGAGCCTGGGCACTTGCCCAGCACTTTGCAAACCTGCCTGCAGTGCTCGATCCCCTGGTCTGCCGCCAGGACACTGCACTCCTGCCTCAGTGACCCCTAGCAACATGGTGAATTTACTATCATGCAGTAGGGTTTCAGCTTTTGCAAACCTTTACATTCTGGGGTCCAAATGTAAGACAGCAATCCCATATAGTAAAATCTGAATATCAGTCACTGTGGCAAGATGACTGCTAGGACACTAGCAGACTGCCAGGTTCCCCTGTCCCAGGGCATTGACCTGCGGGCAGAGTCACTCAGGCTCTCCCATCTTTTCTCTCCCTCCCTCTGCTCCTCTGCCTTTCCTTTCTTCTCTTTGGCCGGCATATACAAATAGGAATATGGTCGCCTTTTCATATATAAACTTAGCAATGGCTTATACAAAGGAGAGTTTCCTCTCTCAGGTGCAAGCAGTCATGGTGACGCCTGAGGTTGGCACGCTGCACAGCGGTGCCCCCAGGCCCCCCATGCTCCTGCCTTCCCCCTGCTCCACCACCTTGGCCTGTGGGCTATCCTGTGCAGCCAGGCTGCGTCTGGCCACTCCAGACCTTACATCTGCATGTGAGGCAGAGAAAGAAAGCAGAGATCCTCTAGCAGACTGCTGCCTATGTCTTCCTGTCCAGAATTGTGGCATGTGAATACCCCTCACTTCCAGAAGGGCCGGGACAGCAGAATTTAGCTTTTATAGTCTGTAGAATCAAGCAGCCTGTAGCTGTAGCACTGTGGCATCTGATCCCGTCAGATCTCAGAAGCTAAGCAGGGTCAAGCCTGGTTAGTCCTTGGATGGGAGGCCACCTGGGAATACCATGTGCTGTAGGCTTGGGAGAAGGACCTGGCAACCCACTCCCAAAAAACAATCAGCCATTGAAAACCCTATGAATAGCAGAGAAGCACTGAAATAGTGTTTCGTCTGTTGTACGTAAGGTCATTACAGGTCGGACACCAATTTGACAACACCTAGCAACAACAGTCAAGCAAGGGTCTAGGAGGTCACCAGTGCCTAATGGCCAAGCCCATCAGTAGCTCCCGATAGATTTACTGAGTTAAATGAGCTTCTGATGCAATGCTCTGGCGTTAGGTGTCTGTCTGATTCATTGTGTAGGTTACACACAGGTAAGTTCTCTGATGCCCTGTAAATCTACCACCTGGAGTGTCTTTCTCCACAAAAGCCTGGGGAGGGCCAGCACATATAGACTCATTGGTCCCCCTTCAAGAGAACTTTCTGGGAGCTTCTGGGCATGTGTGTGGCTTTTGAATGGATGGCTGATCTGGATATGAGTAACCTCTTCCTTAATGTTTAAAGGTGCATATTGCCTCGTCGACACGGTCATGAAATTCAAGGGCAGTTGATAACCAAATTGGGAGTCAAACGGTCACCAGGGATGGACAGACTCTGAAATTCAAAGGGGCCAGGTACCTGCACTGTGGCCTCCGGAGCCAGTCTCCCTTCCCCCAGGGCACATTACTGACAGCAGGCAAGGGCAGACCTTGCCCAGCGTTTTCCAGAGGCTGCCAGCAACTCCCCACAAGGCCCCCACTCTAGTCTGAATCTTTCAGGTTTGCCAGACTCATTTGCATGCTAATTTGCATGACTTTACCCTGATACTTTCATCTGATGGTTGATGGTGCAGAGCCAGAGCCGGGAACAGCAGCTTCATTGTCAAGGGCTTGTCATGCCCAGCTGCTTTCTGCTTCCCCAGCCCTGGGCCCAGGCTGGGCCAAGGCTAAAAGAAGACACACATACACGCCTTTTCATTATTTCTCTTCCTGAGAAGAGAATCTTGAGTCAATTTATGCAAATTCCTATTCAGCTTTCCATGGCAGACTTTATTACTGTATCTTGTCAGATAGGTGGATGGAAAATTCTATTACGCAGTAAATGCATAAATCCAGGGAGATTTCGGGAAGTACCATAGGGACGTCTCCTTGCTCGGGGATCAGCTGGGCTGGTGGAAGTTCTGTGCAGAGGGAAGCGAATAATGTACTGTTATTCTGTGTAATGTATTTGAACTCCTATTGATACGGTTTAATACCACGTTTAGAAGATGGTTCAGGATGCAGCTATGAAATCTTTGCTTGTTAGGATTTCTCACATTTTGTATAAAATGAAGTAGCTGCCGATTTTCATAAGCAACACTGTTTAAAAGCACAAAAATATGAAGGGAATAAATAAGCATTGCCAGGTTTGGGGCAACCTGATCCCAGCAGGGTAGAGCCCAGCCTCCTCCAAAAGACATTGCACAGTGTACAGGTGCAGACAAGGTAGGGGAGGAGGATCAGTGGGATTCCAGGCTGGCAGGAGGCTCCTGAAAGTCAAGCCTGCTGTTCATATGGTCTTGAAATCCTGTCTTCACAGTTCTGTGGAATAATTGCCAGCAAAAATAATTTGCAGCCAGGCATGATGGTACATGCCTGTAATCCCAGTGACTCAGGAGGCAGAAGCAAGAGGATCCTGAGTTCGAGGACAGAGGCAGCCTGCATAATTTAGTGAGACCCTGTCTCAAAATAAAAAGTTAAAAATGGGCTGGGGTGCAGCTCATGGGTATAGCACTTGCAAAGCATGCATGAGGCTCTGGGTTAAATGCCCAGTGCAGGAAAAAAAATTACTGTGTACCTCATGGGTACAGAGAATGAGAGCTTTGATAAAGATTCCAAGGCAAAGTAGGAGAGGGTTGGGGTATGGTATCTTTTAGGACCCTCTTCTCTGAAGGTTCACCTTTCCTGAAGCTGTGGGAACACTAGCTCATGGGAGTATCAGTGGGGGTTATGAGCACAAAGGCTTCTAGGGCAAGGAAAACTGGGAAATGCTGATTTCCTGTTTCTTCAGTGCAGGACTTGTCAGAGTCTTTAATATGCCTGTGTGCTTTTTGAAAAGCACCCCACCAACAGGCCTTCCACTGGGGCTGGGATATGCAGCCTCTCCCAGGAATGCTGGCTCACAGTGGACTTTGCCAGGAAGGTATTCTCCTACTGTTGTTTCACATAACCCAGCAGAGCTATTGGAGGGTCTCCATGGGCTGGGCTCTGTAGCCTGCTTGGAAATCCCTGGGTCAGATGGTTACTAATAACAATTCGTTGTTTTTATGTATGCAATATATGACAGTGTAACTGTCCCAATGAGCACGCTAACTCCTTGAGGCCTTAAAAGCAGCTCTGGTTGTCCCAGTTTTAGAGTTGAGGAAACAGAGGGCTAAGCAAGCCCCTTTTCCAGGACACCCCCAATCCAGTGGTCTTCTAAGCCCATTGGACCCAGCCAGAACATGGATGGAGGTCACTGGAAATAGACTGGGCCCTCTGGACCTGTGACCCTCCCAGGTCATCAGAGCATGGCAGCTCCTCTGGGGCGAGCTGTGGCCTGCCCTGGGAGGCACCGACAGACAGCCTAGAAGCCTAGACTCCCTGGCAGGTGTATGCTCCCTGCCCTCGGGGTCTGTGAAGGCTGCAGACCACTGGGCTATGTGCATATCATGGTCTGAGGTTTACCTTCAAAGTAGAAGGGACACCTCCCACCCCCGACTTTGGCATGCTCACACAGGTATAACACACCTGCTCATACCTCCACGCCATTGAAAACCCTGTGAATAGCAGAGAAGCACAATAGAGTTTTGTCTGTTGTATGTAGGGTCACTATTAGTCGGACACCGACTCAATGACACCTAATAATAACAATAACAACAACAACATACCTCCATGGGCATACTTTTGCATGCAGACAAACCATGGACCTGTGTGTGTCTGCGCACACACTCATCCCCACATTTCCATGAACACACCTGCTCCTGGGTGACCTGTGCTGACCTTTAGGAGGGAGCATACCCCCATGGCGGGTTTCAGGGAATCAGCAAGGGGCCTTTTGCAGGAAGATGTGCCATAGCTAGGGGCCAGTTGTTCTTTTTGTCTAGTGTCTCCTTCCATTTGGACCTGAAGTGAGAGCTGCAGGTCTGACCATACTACAGATGCAGAGGAGAAAAAAGTCCAGTACTAAGGAGAAATGGAGGGCTGGGGAGAGAACCATAATGGAAATACTGCACGGAGCTCCATGTTTAGTTCTGAGTTTCCTGGTGGCCTCAGGGAAAGGAAAAACCATGTCTGTTTCCCACACACTAATTATAAGAAGCTACTGAGTTCTTGGGCTGGGGTGTAGCTCAGTTGGTAGAGAGCTTTCTCTGCACGTACTGAGGCCCTGAGTTCGATCCCCAGCACCACAGAAAAATGGGAGCAGGACCTGGCAGCCCACTCCCAGAACAATCCCAAAACAATCAACCATTGAAAACCCTATGAATAGCAGAGAAGCACCCACATAGGGCCAGGCATGGCACAGTGTTGGGGAGTGTTTCATTCTGTCGTACATAGGGTTGCTGTGAGTGGAACCTGACTCGACAGCACCTATCAACAACTGACTGAGTTCCTGTTACTCCAGTGCAAGACTCCAAGGTTGGCATGGTAAGCCAGATGTTGTTACCAATTGGACAAGTTTGCACAGTAAGGCAGAGGCAGGGGTCAGGTTTAGAATGCACTATTCCCTTGGCCCAGCCTACAAACGCAGGCAGGTTATCTAATGGCAGTGTGGCCAACAAGGCAGAGGCTCCTCCCGTGGTGATTTGTAACACTGATCCTTACAGACAAAGGTGCAAAGCCAGCTTGCTGTCGCTTACCTGCTGCTAAAACCATTCTGGACAGTGTGGACCAGGCAGCCGGTGGCCTTGGTGGATCTCATTGGGAGGACCCAGCACGGGGTTGACACAGCTCCCAGACAGAGCCCAGGAGCCCCTCCTGCTCTGAGGTTAAGCAGCCTTGGATTGGCATAGCCAGCCCAGCTACTTCCCAAGACCCTGCTCATGCCCGTTAGCAGGACAATGCCCGTCAGCCCAGATCCAGCTCCGTGGCTCTCTGCTTATGTAGCGCAAGTAACACCCGAGTGTGATTACTTTTCATTAGCTTCTGTGATGTGCTTGCAGAAACTTCCAGAGAAGCAGCACCTCGGGCTGTCCCTGAGTGGCTCCCCTAGCTGGGATGTGCTCCTAAGGAGGGGCCAGGACTTGAAGGTCATCTTCTGTGTCCTCCCCCCAAGACCTGAGTTAGCACCAGGGAAGATGCAAGGTCGACCCCGACCTTGCAAACTTGCTGCGAGACCTGGGGGGAGCCACTTCCCTTCTGTGTAGCTCTGGTTTGTCATTTGGTGAAGACGTGGGAGAAGGATGTGGCGATCCACTCCTGAAGCAATCCTGAAAACAATCAGCCACCGAAAACCCGATGAGGGTTGCTATGAGTCAGACCTACTCGATGGCACCTAACAATGACAACAAAGGGAAGATGGTGTTCAAGCAATGCAAACCCTCCCTCCTTGTTAACAGGACCTCCTCTGAGCCATCCACCTCTCTGGGTCTTTCAGTGCCCACCAAGTCCTCCTTGTCCTTCTCAATAATGCTCACATGTGCCTCTTCCTCTCCAGCCTGCTCTTTCCCCTTTCCTACCTCCTAGACCTTCATGGCAGGGGTTTGGGTGCCTCCCTTGCCTGTGTTCCATCGAATGATTTTTCTAAAGCCCCAGCTACTGGCAAGTTCCCCTGACTTCTGACTTCTCTGCTTCCCTCTTGTCCTCTTCCCCAGCCCTCCACGCAGTCCCCTGGCCCCAAGTCATTTCTGGTTTTCAGCAGCAGATGTGTGGCTTCACACTCCAGGGTGTGCTTTCACCTAAAGCAGAGTCTCCTGCCTTCACTCGTGTGTTTACCATTTCTCAGGCTCTCAGTTCTCCTAGAACATCCTAGATCCCCTTAGTGTCTTTTCCCTTCATCCTGAACACTTCTCTTAACATTCATTGTAGTGAAGTTCTGCAGTCCATGCAGTCTTCATTTTCATTTATCTAAAAATATTTTTATTTTGCCTACACTCATGAAGCCTGCAACGCTACCACCCTAGTATCCAATCCCATCAGATCTCCGAAGCTAAGCAGGGTTGGCCTGGTTAGTACTTGGATGGGAGACTACCTAAGAATATCAGGTGCTGTAGGCTTGGGAGAAGGACCTGGCAGCCTACTCCCAAAAGAACAATCAGCTATTGAATACCTTATCAATAGTAGAGAAGCACTACTGATACAGTGCCCCGGCATGGCACAGTGTTGGGTAGTGTTTCCTCTGTTGTGCATAGGGTTGCTATGAGTCAGACCCAACTCAACAGCACCTACCAACAACAAACACTTGTGAAGAATTTTTTTGGTAGGTTTCGAATTCTGAGTCCATTTATTATTTTTTTCCTTGCAGCATTTAAATGATGTCATTCCACTGTTTTCTGGCCTCCTCTTTTTCTGCCTTTCCCCATCCATGATATCATTCCCTCAGATGCCCTGTGCTTTCCTCTGGCTGCTTTCCAGATTTTATCTTTATGTTTGGTTTTTAAGAATTTGATCTAAATAGATATGGGGTTTTGTTTTTGTTTTTAAACTCTGCTTGGAGTGTGCTGAGTTTCTTCAATCTGTAAATGTGTCTTATTTCGGAAATTAGGAACTGTTTGACCAGTATTTCTTCAAAATGTTTGGTCCCACTGTATATCTCCTCTTCTTCTGGGGCTTCAGTTAAACATATGCCAAACTATTTGATATTGTGCTGTAAGTTATTGAGGCTCTGTTTATGGAAACTTTTCTTTTTTTTTCTCTCCATGCATCCTTTTGGATAATTTCCATTGATCGATTTTTAAATTCTCTGGCTATTATCCCTGGCCTCTCCAGTTTTCTCTTAAACCCAGTGGTAATTTTCTGTTTGTTGATTTGTCTGTTTGTGGTGATGGGAACCAAACCCAGGGCTTTTTGCATGCTAGATGAGTGCTAAACCTCAAGCCCCTAGCAGTAATTTTTAAATTCAGATATTGTATTTCTTAGTTCTAAACTCATGTTTGGTACTCCCTTGTTGTTTCTCTTTTCTCTGCTGAGATTTAAAAGTCTGTGACTTTATTATGAGTATAGTTTTCTGAGTGGTTTAAAGTGGTTTAAAGTGGTTTAAAGTTGAGAAAGGTGTGCGTCAGGGCTGTATACTTTCACCCTATCTCTTCAATTTATACGCTGAGCAAATAATCCGAGAAGCTGGACTTTATGAGGAAGAACGCGGCATCAAGATTGGAGGAAGACTCATTAACAACCTGCGTTATGCAGATGACACCACTTTGCTTGCTGAAAATGAAGAGGATTTAAA